>JALMQS010000099.1:18534411-18596472 GCA_024734495.1 Forficula auricularia
TTCTTTTTTTATATACAATTTCTATCGCATGGCGATTTCCCTATAAGTTCTCCTGTTGAAGCTGTAAAAATTCATTAATGAACCCCTCATCGCCCTGAAGGTCATATCGTATAAAGTTCTCTGAGAAATTCCCAGGGCGACAAGGGGAGGCACCGCTTTATGCCACCACACTCCCTTCCACGAGAGTGTGATGGCTTCAACTCTCACAGAACCCGAGCCCACCCCAAACCTTGCCGCAATGTTGCTCACCAGACTGGAGTTGCCCTTATAATAATTGATTTTGTTTCTGTGGGCAACCCCCAGTCCGAGGAGCGCTGACACTATCTGAACATCCAGAACCCACACCGTCCCCGACCCGTCCTTCGCCACGATGTCTGGCTTCCTGTTCCCGGCCGAGCTCTGATATAAATATTCGAGCTCGACCCGCATTCCCTTTTAATAAGTTCATCAGCCAGACGTCTCACCACCGCATCATGCCTCCTGAGCCTTCCATCGTGCGTCCTCCCACACGACTGGAGAATATGCCCTGTCGTCTCAGTTTTTCTACACCCGGCCCTACACATGGGTGGACCCTCCGGCCGCCTTCCCCTACTTGTTCTAACGGCCGAAGGAAGAGACCCCGACCTAAGTCTACATAGTTCAATAAAGATATTGTTCTTAATCGGGTCCGGGTGCATCATAAAATTATATGAGGGCTTTGCCCCCGCGCACATCTCCAGATCCCTCCCGTCGACGCTGCTATGTAAGTTCTCGCGCCAGTACTCACCAACCCCCTCCACCCCGCCGAACTTACGGAGGACCCGTTCTGCCCATGCCAATCTCCTGGTGCACGTGTGAGACTCAGCTGCCACCCTGGCAGCTGGGTAATCTGATGTTCGCATTTTGTTAAGCCTATTGTGCACCAGGAGAGGTATAAAAGAACCCAGGGATTGCAGCCCGAGCCCGCCATCCCTAATTTTGGAATGAAAATAACCCAAAGGGGTGTCACGGGGAGTTTTAAGATCGATCTTACAAAAGATCGAATCTTTCTGTCGGCCGCTGACAATTGACCGACTGAACTCCCTCCGAGAACGAGAGGGTGAATAGATGAGGGTATTATATGGTTTCGCACTATCTCCAGCTTCTGTGAGGCCTTTAGTGGAGCAGCCCTCACCCTCTCCAGCAGTGGTCCCACCGACCACCCCGAGGTGACAATGCCCGAGCTGTCGAGGCGGACTCCAAGATAGGGAAAGGAGTCGCCCACCCCCAAGGGAGTCAGGCGTCCACCATCCACCCTGAAGTCGAAGTCTGTACAGACACGGATTTTCCTGTCCTTCCCCGCGGGCACCAGCGAGAGCACAACAGACTTGGCGGCATTTATACGCATCCCCAGCGCAGCGGCAGCGGATTCAAAGGAGCGAAGCTGAGACCTCATTCCACGCCCCGACGCCGTTACAAGAACGACGTCGTCCGCAAAGGAAAGAGACCCAATGCGTACCCCTCCGAGATCATAACCAATGTCCGGGGATAACTGGTCTAATACATGTTTTGCCGCCAAGTTAAAAAGAAAGGGAGAGAGAGGATCCCCCTGCCTCACGCCCCTTCCGGTCTTGATGGGGTCTGATTGCGAGCCTTCGTGGGAAATTGATGTTGTCCCCCCCATGTACCCCGACCTAATCACGGAGCAGAGAGAAGGGTCCAGCAGGTCACCCAGGATATCCATAAGGGGCTGATGCAAAATTGTATCAAATGCCTTTGATATGTCCAGAGACGCGACGTGTAGCTCTTTAAACTGATACCTCGCGTCCCTGATGACAGCCCCCAGGACCTGGGTGTTCTCGGCGCAACCATCGGCCCTGGTAAAGCCCCTCTGGTCACTCCGCAGCTCAACAGTACCCTCCAACCTACGCAGGAGGATCCTGCTAAGCTGCCGAGCGACAACAGAGTTCACCGTGATTGGCCTATAATGCTGCGGAGAGGTCGGTGAAGCAATCTTGGGGAACATCACAGTGCGAGCGCGGGACAGAGCCTGTGGGACCGTGCCCTCGAGGAGAATCGCATTTAGCAGGGCGACACGATCCACAGCCGGGATTCTTTTCCAAGACCCCGACGAGAGACCGTCTGGCCCCGCTGCCGACTTGACCGATCCGCCGGTACCATTTAGTTCCTCGAGGGTTATCGGGAGAGGAAGGACCCAAGGGCGATCGGAAACCGCGGAGAGTTCGCCGCGACAGTCACCGAGGACAGGTCCCCAGTACTGCCTCAATGCAGGGAACCCCACGCTGCGATCCGGAACCCCCTCAAGTACCTCCCTCACGGCCATATTTTTGTTTTTGAACCACTTACCCTGCATGCGATTGTAGGCCGCACGACTCGCCCTGCGACGCCCCCCCTACCGATCGGTTGAGGTCTGATCTCAGGACCTCTAGGCTCCACCACCCTCTCCACACAATCCACCGGGCCCGGCCCCCACCTCCGCAACCAAGCCTCAAGCAACCCATCCCATGGTTCCCCACCCAGAGCACTAGCCACGATCCCTCCCACAACAGCGTCACGATTTACAATGGATAGATATGCCTTAAGGGCCACAATTAACGGCGGCTCAGGAGCATCTTCTACATTTTCCACCCACGGGTCGGCGGAGGGCGGTTCTCCCTCTGGCTCATCTTGATCTTCTCCTTTGGTGGGCTCTTCGTGATCTTGTCTGGTGGGCTCTTCCTCCAAAATGTCTTCTAATCGGTCTTCGTCGTTCGGCGCCTCGATCTCGGTGGATGGCCCTGGTCTCGACGTCCCAAAGGCATCTTCATTGTATATATCCGTGTTTGGAGAGCGTCCTGGGGAAGGAGGGTGCGATCGCTTATGTTCTTCTTTGAAATCAGAAACTATTTTTTTGTATGCGATCGTCTTCCTCTTTCCCTTTATTGATCCGAGCGTTCTACCTTCGAATCTTGCAGCGAGGTATTCATTCAAACGGACGCCCTCCGGGGCCTCGACTTCGAGTCGCGCTAGTATGCGTTCTTCCTCAGCCTTCCATCTAGGTACCTTGGCCGGGATGTTAATGGTCGCATTATACTCTAGCTTATGTTGGCGGGAGCAATGTATCCCGAGGCCCCTTTTTGAAGTGAAGGCCTTACTACAGTGCGGGCACACATGGACTTCAACTTCTGACATAATCGGTAATGAGGTGCGAGTCTAACCCCCAGACTAATGGACTGGGGGCTTAAAAATTTTTTTTTCCAATAATTGGACTCGACTTTAAGACTAAAAGTCTCGACAGAGCCCCCTTTGCGCACTAAGGTGAGGGGGTTGACTTTCCGGCCTGATTGCCCGCTCAGACCGGACTTAGTGCTTCCTTAATACTTGCCCTAATTTAACACGCACGTGACCGGGGATTATGGTATACATTAAGGGGTTTTTTCACACCACTGCGGCCCATCAGGGTGACTTTTTAGGAGGGAGGGCCTTTGGAGCAAGGGTAAGTAAATGATTCACGGACCGTGCGTGTCTCGTTTCTCTACATAACCACTGAGCCTGAGAGACCGCCGTTAATGCCACAATGAATAAATAAAATAAAACAAAATTGTCATGATTCAATAATTAATTAATGAAAGAAATAATAAGTCGAATGATGAATAAATGTTATAAAATAAATTAATGAATATTAGCGGTCAAATTGATAAAATGGGAGACGTCAATATTTAAAACTGTGTATGCGAGTAATATAAAAAATTAGTCTCCCGCATACACGTGATACTGGCAAGTATACAGGTCAATATAATAAAATTGGAATGATTTAATAAATAGTGAATAATAATTTAAATGATAATGGATTTGATTTAATAAATTAATGAACAATGGTTATATGGGCGACGAAATGGGGGCGTCAGTGGTTACAAATGTGCATGCGAGAAATAAAATAATAAAACTCTCGCCCACACTATACACTGGCGACAACACAGCAACAGATGACCTGTGTGGAGTGAGAATAAATGGTGGGGGGGGGAGCCCTGGTGCAGCAAAAAAGAAAAAAAAATTATATCACTTTTCAAATTCCGCGGCAGGTTGAAAGGAATGACGAAAGAGAAGACGTCATTAATGATGATGTATTAATAGGATCATGCTAGACAAAGAGAGATGATGTAATGAAAATTCCTTTGTCTGAATAGCTCTATTAATAAAAACCGAAAAGTAATACTTTGGGCCCCTTTCCATGGTCAGAATCCAACCAAAATTTTTTTCCTATAAGAGATGATGTTTGCTATTTAGCTAAAAAGTTCCCCAAGCTCTGGGAATCGAAATGATCCCTCCAGAAAATAAAGTGTCACTATGGGGAAAGAAAGCCCCCAGGGGGTCATCCCGCGGGCTTAGGGCCCCGGGGCCGCGGCCCCTAACATATGCTGCACCCAGGTACTCACCCAAAAGATGTCGTGATTTAATTCCACACAGAGACCATCTTCAAGGCACTTTTAGCGGAGCTGTAGAAATCCACGTGTGTCCTTGCCAGCGCAGCACATAAGAGCTGATTAGATTTTGGTGCATATCGACCCAAAATTAAGGTGGAGTGGAGGGGGGGTTAAAAATTAAAAATCTAGGCCATTTGAGCAAACTCAACCAAATTTTGTATACATAATCAGTGGGACCCCAGAAGTCTAAAAATTCAAAAACTAACCGGCCAAATTGTGTGTGGGGGGGGGGGTCAGAAAATGAAGATATAGGTTCTTATGCCAAACTCCAACCAGAGTACTGTATGCGCGGTCACTGGGCCCCCGGGAGTCTAAGAATTGTAAAAACAACCCCCCCCCCTCCACTACATGATTATAGATAATTTTATTATATATTAAATATAAGTGAGGGGCCAGGTTGTATGGTGTTGGCGGATGGCCACAGTGGATGGCACGTCAAGGCTGCATCTGCTTTAATTAAAAAATTTTAACTTAGTATTAATGTAATGTACTTCATTAATAGAATTAAAGGATTATATCTCTGCTAGCGGATCGACAGCCCACGCACAAGGATTCTGATTAACTTTAAAAATATAACTTTATAAATATATTTTTATTTTTATTTTTATAGTTAAAAAGCTATTCAGCTACAGAGGCGAAGCCTCCAGACTTGTAAGAGACCCGCCGAAGGCGGGCGTCGCTTGCTACATTCATGTAAATTCATACGCAAATCAAATGAAGGAGAGACGCGTCCGTGAATTACATTTAGTTGGTTTATTTACTGTCTCACATCGATTTGGAAATTGTCGCAAGTCACTCGTTTGACATGAGATGGATTGATTTCGTGAACAGAATATTCAATAGTTGATTTTTTTTTCGTCTGAATTTATAACCACCCATCTAACTTGCATTGTACAACAGCAGCACAGTTAGAATTAGTTTTCAATCAAAAATCTCTTCTCTCTTTTAGTGCACATATATATTTATGGTAACCGATTAACCGACATTGCGATTCCGACTTCGAAGTGGGGTGTGAGTGGCGTGAGATTAAAAAATATATACTCTTTTTACCTCGCCCCACGTACCACAATACCCGCATTTCATGATCCGAATGAAATTCAAATCACATTGCACAAATTGCTTCCGGTAGAAGCGAAGAGGGAAATGATTTTTTTCATCAATTTTTTTTTTTTATTATTTATTTATTAAAAGTTATACTAATGAATTATGTAGATACCCAGTGGCGGATTTAACGGTGGGCGGACTGGGCTGCCGCCCCGGGGACCATCAACCCGCGGAGGCGCCCACAGAATCTTAAGCCATGATAATAAAATATTATTGTAAACATGGGCCCCGGGTCCGAGGTGGGGGTCGTGGTTTTGAGCCCCCTCTACCCATAGACCATATGTAGATTGCTTTTTTATAATAAAGTCTTTTCTTTAAAAAAATTCTAAGATATTAGGAGTAATTTTTTGTTCACTATTTTAACTGATAAAATCTATTTATTTTTTAATATTTAATTGTACTATTCTATATCTATATCTATACTTATTATAATCGGCTTGTGCTACGAAGGCGACGCGATTTTTTTAATTTTAAAACCCATTAATAATTCATGACAAATAAAATATATTAAAATTAGAATTTTTATACCCACTGAGGAGTCCAGGAGGGGTAGCCCTTTGGTCAGCAAATTACTCGACGAAGGCGGGCTTCGTAGCTGGTTATTGTATAAATGTTATGTAATATAATATGTAAAAATATATTCAATTGATTAAAGATTTTCAGTTCTACTTTGTTGTTACAATTTTTTTTTTTGAGCCCCCCCCCCTGAAAAATTCAAACTCCCGCGCCTATGATTGTAATTAAAAAAAAATGAAAATTTGATTCAGGTAGGTTCAAAGGCTTATACTTTTCATTTTTTTATCCCTCCTTTCTACCACCGCCTCCTCCAATTTTGAGTGGATGGTTTTGCATTTCTAGCTTTTTATAACCCACCAAAGTACAAAATTTGGTACAGGTAGGTCCAGAGGGTTATAATTTTCATTTTTGCCCTCCTCTTAGTTTTGGATGGTTGGTTTTTGTATCATATTGTATTGTCTCGGGAACTAAATATGTATGGAAAATTTCAGCTCGATCGGATAAAAAAAGTAAGTTAAAATTCGAAATCAAATTTGAAACCAGAAAAAAATCATACGAACATTGCAAGTTAATTATAAATGCTTGTACATACAAAAGTTAATAAATATTATAATAACTAATTAACCAGAGGTAAACTCTAGTCGAAAATAGAGATATAAACATAAAAAACTGATTTCCATTAAATTTTAAAAATATAAAACTTTTATGCCTACTTTAAATCAAATTATTGTCTAGTTTCTTTAAAATAAATGTTCAAATTATTTAATTTTGAAATTTTAATCATCTATATTCTCTAATAGTCAGGCCCCTAATTATAGATAATGAACTTTCTTTAGTAAAATAAAATATCAAAATGTTTCTTCATTAGAGTTTTTTAATATGTAAGAATATTTAAACCTCAAGAGCATAATTTATCTAATTTTCCATATAAATTTCACCATCACTGCCTAACCCTTTGAGCAAAAATTTATATAATGACCTTTATTGAAAAGATGTCATTTAAAATGACTGAAATGTCTAAAATCAATAGATAACGCCTTAAAAATTTCAATACATATTATAGAGTGAATGGACTTGAATCAATAACAAATCTCTCTGATGGGGTAGACATCCTCTCGATATAACAGGCCAAAAGAATTACATATAAATGAAAAAGAAATCTTATTTTATCGATTTCATCTATCTGAAGGTTCACAGTATGTCTATTATATAAGAAAATAGCATTTTGATTAACACTTTTGTGGTTTAAAAGAAATTGTATGAAAGGATTCAATTTCTTCTCTCTGGCAGCGAATCGCTTAGAAATGGCAAAAAGTTTTATTTTTTCTTATTAGATATTTATTTAAATCTTGTGAAATTTCATATCTGTGTGTTATTTACTCTTAGCTTTTATATCAAATAATTGTTATTATGAACTTTGTATTTTAAAGGGTAGTTTATTTGAAGTGCAATTTGAAAAAATGTTAATAACTCTGTTGAAATTTTTTAAAAAAATATGAAATTAATAAATATTATAAAGCAATTAATTATTAATAATTTAATTCAATTTTGAATGAAATCGATTAAGTACTTTTTGAGAAAATGGTCAAAAACCCCGAAAACCGTCTATGAAAGGCCGTTTTAGAAGCATTTTAAAATTCATTTCCATGTCACAAGTCAATGTTTGGTTTCATATGACTTTTTAAACTTTTTTAAAGGCATCTCGTGCCTTCAAAAAATGTTGTTTTTTTAGCGGTTCAGATGGTTTTTGTCCATTTTCTCAAAAAGTACTTAATCGATTTCGTTCAAAATTAAATTACATCATTAAGAATTAATTGTTTTATAAGATTTATTAATTTCATATTTTTAAAAAAAATTTCAACGAAGTTATAGGCGATTTTTTTAATTGGACTTCAAATAAACTACCCTTTAAAATGCAAATTTACTAATAATAATTATTTGATATAAAAGATAAAAGTATATAACACACAGATATGAAATTTCAATAGATTTAAATAAATATTTAATGAGAAAAATAATAAAACTTTTTGCCATTTCTAAGCGATTCGCTCCCAGAGAGAAGAATTTGAATCTTTTCATACAATTTCTTTTAAACTACAAAATTCTTAAACAAAATGCTATTTTTTTATATTATAGACATACTGTGAACCTTCCGATAAATGAAATTGATAAAATAAAGTCGTTTTCTTTCTAATTTATAATACTTTTGCTCTGTTTTATCAAGAGGCTGGGTCGCCAACCTCCCGCCATGAGCGAGGCATTTGTTATGGATTCCACAAGTCTCAAGACTCCGAATACAAAT
Organism: Forficula auricularia; assembly: GCA_024734495.1. Lineage (NCBI taxonomy): Eukaryota > Metazoa > Arthropoda > Insecta > Dermaptera > Forficulidae > Forficula > Forficula auricularia. Next base: position 18,542,776 of record JALMQS010000099.1, read on the forward strand.
ATTAACTTAGTATTAGTAGTGAATAAATAATTTTATTATTAAATAATAAAAAGAAATAAGATAAGTTTATTTAAAAAGACGACAGATATTTACGAATTTAAAAATGGCAATCCTCACATGAAAGTGAAGTTTTCCAATATATTTCTCTTGTGACTAATCTTTATTACCTGCAAATATTCTAAATTCTAAAGTTCTGTGCTCATTCTTGTTAGAACATCTATCGGCCCAAGCGGCCAAGGTATTCGAAGAAATCTTCCACCCATATTTCACATGCTTTTTACTTAATATATAAATATTTAATATATCAATGATTCGATGGTAAAAATTTGAGAATTTCCTTATAAAAATAATAAACAGTCCCGAATCCCCTTATGTACTGAGTCCGACTTGACCGTTTTTTTTCCTATTTTTTTCATATAGATATACATAGATTCTACCATATATCACAACGACCGTTAAATAGCTAAGTTAAATGATTCTAGCGATTGAAAATTATATGCTAGATTATATAAACATAAATGAACTAGGTATAACGGGGTCGGTGAGTCGACGGTGGGGAGTCTCAGCGAAATAGCACCTTAACCAGGGGCGGATTTACTCATCGACACAGTAAGCACGTATGAACGCCCTCATGAAGTTTCTTTCCATCCAATTCATTGCTATCTCGATGATAACACCCGTACATAGTGCTTAAACTTTGCCAAGCAATCGCACAGATTTTGTTTCTTAGATCACTATAGTACGAGGTATTTTTATAAATCAAGGTAATTTGTTGAATTAACTTCAATGCAGGTTAGACATAATTTTGTCTAACATCCAGGCACGTTAATAGAAAAATCCCATAATTTTATTTTAATCTAATCCCTCTGAGAAAAATGTTCATATTTACTTTCTCTTTAAAGATTTGATTCCTCTTGTAACCTTTGAAGAATACTTAATACAACTCCAAAAAGTTTTTTTAATGATGCTCAGCGTTGGAAAACAAATCAATTTTCTTCATTTGAAAATTACCTCTGTATTAATTTATAAGTAAGTATGTAAAAGCAGCCCAAGAAAATAGTGAAAAAAATCTCTCAATTTATTAGTCATTCATTTTTTTTTCAAAAAAACCAAGGTTTTGAAGGATTTTTCCTCTTTCTTCAGCGTTTAAAAGGGTCATTGAGGGAAAATTTTAAGATATTTCTCCCTTCTCTCTTCTAGCAGTGCTCGAAATTTGTACTTGCTCAACAGAATCATCATTGGAATTTTTAAAGAATGGATTCCAACACTTATCATTTAAAATTTCTTTCATTACTCTCCGAAGAGAAAATTTCTTCTAATTGCTCTCTGTACCCTATAAGTCTAAGATCTCGACTTATGAAATTAATATTTTGATAATATTTGGTAATGTATTAATAAACAAAACTTGATAGAGGTCGACATCCAATTTCCCTGCATAGCTATTTTTAATAAAAAATTAAAATTGTTAATTAGTATTACATAAATGTAGTTAAGGAGTTTCCGGATAAATATATTACCAATGAAGAGTAAAATATGTATATAAAATGCTAGTTGCCAAGTTGAGTCGCCATCTTTTTTCCCTCCATAAGTCCAGGTAGACAGGGTATCAACAGGTAACTTCTAATTAGTGTTTTGTAGTTATAGAAGTTTCCTTTAATGTTATATATGAAAATGTAGATAATTAAAATTAAGTTAAATTAAAAATAAATAAATCTAATAAATTAGATAAAATAGCTATGCAGGGAAATTGGATGTCGATCCTATCAAGTTTTGTTTATTAATACATTATATTATCAAAATATTAATTTCATCAGGAAACTCGATAGGTGAAGGTCGACCTAAGTCGGGATCTTGTACTAATAGTTATTTTACAAATAGAAAATAGGATCTAAACTGACCTATGACGTCACGTCGTTGTTTTTGTTTAGTTGAAAAAATTGAGTCTGCCAAGAGTAGCATAGTTGATGATTCATAAAAAGAAATCAGTGATGTTTTCTTCTGCTTGATACAAATAAACACAATGACTCATTCTCGAATTGCCTCCTTAAAAATTCAAATTGACTTAATTTGGAAAACGTTGGTATCTTGAGAATTAAATTCTCTATAAAACGAAAACGTCTTTCTACACTCGGTTTTTTTTATCAAATTGGATCTTAATAATTGAAGACTTGCAATTTCTCATTAAACAAAACAACGTTAGGTACCGCCCTTGGTTTCTTCTTTTTGTCGTCATCTTCTTCGCCTTCTAAAGGTTATAAATAAGAAATTAAAATGATTAAAAACTCTTTCCACAAAACAACAAAAAGTATTCATTTAATATAATGAATTGCAATTTTACTTCTCTGGAAAAGTAATTAGGGATTCTTAAAAGAAAGATGAAATGAACGAGCAATTTATATTTTATATAAAATTCGTTAAAATTTAATATCTAAAAAGTAATGAAGCATATTCTTTTTTTCAATGCTAAAAATATAATTGCTAAATTATGCTTCGGTGGTTACGTTGTTTATATATTATATACTCATTTTTTGTAGCGCTTGGAAAATGAGATAGGCTTGTTTCATCCCCTTCAGTAAATAAACGTTTTTTCTTTACAAATCTTTTATTTTTACTTTAAAATACGTAAGCAGTAAGGGAGAAGAATTGTAAGTAATAATATAATAATACATGTTCGAAAAAGTATAATGTCAGGAAATTTAAGGTTTAGTTAAAGGAGTGTTTTTTCAACCTGTGGGTCGCTACCCCTGGGGTGGGGGGGGGGGGGGTCGAGAAGCCTCTATAAGTGGGTCGCGGAGCCTCAGTAAAAAAACAAACAAAAAAAAAAGTTTAAAAATATATTTTTATTAAGAAAATGTAAATTAAAACACATTTGTAGGTTAATATAAAAAACAAAATAAAAAATTGCGAACAAAGACCCGGGCCGGGCCTCTCAGGCCGGTGGACCCGGAAGACCCTCGAGGCCGAGGGGTGAACCGCGACCTAAAATCGTGTACACCTACTTGCACTTCTACTTCCAAGTAGAAGACAAAGATGGTACTAGATTATTTAATGAATTCCAAGACGGTGTACACCTAATTCCAAATCGCGGTTAACCCCTCGCTCGTGACTTTGTGTAGGTATATTGGTTTATAATACATTTTTCAATAATTATATTTTTTTTAATAATTTATATCAGAATTTATAAAAATAAATAATAAATCAATACTTTTTTACTGATTTTATGTGTTTTTTACTATAAAAATAAAAAAAATGAAAAATTGTACACAAAGCCACGAACCGGGCCTCTCAAAGAGAGGGGTAGGGGTTCGTTAAATTTTTTTCATACTAACTGGGTCGCGTCATGAAAAAGGTTGAAAAACACTGAGTTAAATTTTCTTGCAACGAAATTTTCTCTGGAGAGAGACGGACTGGTAGAAATTTTATTTGAATGTAATGGAAGGCAGCCCAGAGGTAGTGAGGAAGGAAAAAATTGACACATATAAAATAAGGTGTAATTTGTTGGAATCCTTCCTCCTTTCCTTTCAAACCGACGTTTCGGAGGATTTTTCCCTCCTTCTTCAGGGTTTCAAAGGGTCAATGAATGAAACAAATAAAATGTTTCCTTCTTCTCTCCACAGTAGTGTTCAAAAACTTTCTTCATTTTTACCAAAGGCATAGAAAAAAAAATTTTTTTTCCTTCTTTTCTTAATTAGATTCTGATCAGAAAAGAAGGAAAAAACATTGTTTTTCATGCCTTTGTTAAAAATGAAGAAAGTTTTTGAACAGTACTGTGGAGAAAGAAGGAAACATTTTATTTGTTTCATTCAGTGACCCTTTGAAACCCTGAAGAAGGAGGAAAAATTCCTCCAAAACGTCGGTTTGAAAGGAAAGGAGGAAGGATTCAATAAATTACACCTTATTTTATATGTGTTAATTTTTTCTTTCCTCACTACCTCTGGGCTGCCTTCCATTACATTCAATTAAAATAACTGAGTTAAATTATATATTTTTATATACTGATATTAAGTGTGACTTCATTTTGCAAAAAGCTGATTAGGGATTTAACAAACATCATTGGTTCTAAATACCATCCTTAAAATGTAACCAATTAATGTATAAAATGTATAAAGTTTCCAAAAAAAATAATTTAAAATAATATTAGATGCAAGACTCTGAACAGAAAGAAATACTTCATTCCGAAATTTCTGCCATTTTCAAAGATTGGTCTCGAGAAAATCGCAAAAAAACAAAATTTTCATTTTTTCCAAAACATAAAAATACTGATATCTCTTAACCCAGGTGTTCCAAATTTTTCAGAGTCGCGGCGCCTTTTTTCGTTTTTTCAATTAAAATATTTCCATGTCACCTTATTATATAATATTTATTTTGGCCTCGCAGAAGCTGCCCTCCTCTTACAACAGATAAGTAGATGGAAAAATTGAGTTACACACAGGGTGGTAATATTTACAGTTCTCTCTCTCTCTCTCTCTCTCTCTCTCTCCTTCTCTATTTACAGTAGTAGCATGTTAAAATAAGTAAAAGTATGTCTAATCATAAGAGATAAAAATAAATAATAAATAAATTTTTAGCTTCTCACTTTGTTTTTTGTGTTACGTCAAATGTCTTGCTTCACTTGCGGCGCACCTGTGATGAGGCCGCGGCGCACAGTTTGGGAACTTCTGTCTTAACCCCTTGGATAAGCTAAAATCGTTAAATGGAACCCAACAAAAGATGACTCGTTTTAATGCCCCATATATAAAATTATTTCAAAGTTTTTTTTTATCAAGGCTTGGAGATAACTCTCTAAAACTCTCATTGAGTAGAACTATACTGATTTATTTTAAATTTAATTCACAATCAGTAGAGATTGTGGTGTTGGTGCAAGGTGAAACATCTTTAATAAAGATAAGAGTAAATAGATATTTTATTTAATATGGATTTACTATAGAGTTAAGGATACTGGGTCACTTATTTCACATTAAAATTAAAAAATTAAAAGATATAAATTTTTTTTCTCTTTTCAATATATATATTTCGGGCTATCAACCGCTTAAGAGAAAGTGTCCTTTTAAAATAATTTGATAAATTCTGTCTCTCTGTTCAATAAACATATATACTAGCCTAGTCATTCAATAAATTTTACTTAGTTACCTTCTGTACTTCCTGAAGATATGGAGTTGATAGCCTGAAATATTATATATTGAAAAAGAAAAAAAATTTATATCTTTTAATTTTTTAATTTTAATGATGAGATAGTGACCATAGTATCCTAACTCATAGTAAATCCATATTAAATAAAATATCTATTTACTCTTATCTTAATTTAATTCACTTTAAAATGATGTAGTAGAAGGGTTTGAAAATACCCATTTTCTATAATTGAATTGAGAATTCTGTAAATACAATTGAGATTTTTAATTATTCAATAAACGTTTTTTGAAATACACAATATGGAAATTTTCTATTATTCAATTGAGAATTGTAAAATAGAGGGTGGGGCATAAAGATCTACCACATTTTGAAGAGGTATAAAAAAATGAGAAAATTTGAAAAAACTGAATATATTTTTGAAAAGAACATAATTTTTATTTTTAATGTGTTTTAAACATTATCAGACAAAAGGGGGAGAGTAAAAAATGAAAATTCTAACCCTTACAACCAAACTCAACCAAATTTCATTTACATATTCTGTGGACCTCCAGAAGGCTAGAAATGCAAAAACTAAACACCTAAAATAATAATATAATATTTATTGAATGCTCTGAGGATGTTCACCTCTTGGAGCAAAAAAGACAATATAAAAATAGAATTCTGATGATGACATATTTGAAAATGTCAAAACGTTCATGGTAACAATAAAATAAAATAAAGAAAAATAAAAGATAAAAATGTGTTTTTTTGTCAAAAAGAATAAAACCAACACCTATTTAAATGAGAATTTGTATCCTCAAGAATTTGGTTATATATAGTTATATATATAAATAAAAAATTCTCAAAAAACTAATCAAGAAATAAAAATAGAATTAAATATAGCAAAACAATAAAAAAAAAAATAAAACAAAATTAAACCATACAACAATATAAAAAAAAAAAAAATACAAATACACTCTTTCAATCCAGCAATTAACCCACCATCACACAATCTCACTCAGACCTCTACTTTGTCAGTAAAAGGTTGTAATATTTACTCTGCTCCAATTGAACTGGATTCCCTGATATCACTGGATATGGAATTCTACAGCCTAGCGGATGATGATACTACACAAAGACCTATATTTATTTATTTTATTGTCGCGCAGGAGGAGCCCTCCTCTTACAACAGATAAGTAAGTGACAAAATTGATTTATACAAAAGGTGGCAATATTTACAGTTCTCTCTCTCTCTCTCTCTATTTACAGTAGTAGCTTGTTAAAATTTATACATATGTCAAATCAATAAAACAAAAATGAAAAATATGAATGGAAAAAATAAATAAATAAACAAACAATCAAATAAATAAATAAATAGGTAAACAAAAAAAATATTAATAAAAACAAAAATAAAAGAAATATACATGTAAGGTTTCATAGAGCGGGTCATTGAGTGACTTCGGATAAATCCTAGGTCACTTCATTTATTATTATTTTTTTATTTTTTATATACAATTAACATTGGTTGGTGGTATGACCCGCTCTATACGTTCTTTTGTTGAAACAGTAAAAGTTTAAGAGAGTGCCCCTCATCGCCCTATAAGTGAGATCAATTAATGTATTTTGGGATATACCCAGGCCTTCGGCACGCCCTCAAAGCTCGGCCCTCCGGACTGGTGCCCTGGCGGGCGGCGTCTCGGTCCAAAAATTTTATTCCTCTTAAAAAACCACACTCCAAATGTATAGCTGTAAACTCCCGTAAATACATACTCTCTTAAAAGTTTCGTTTCATTTTCGTCCTGACAAAGCTACAGAAATGAGGCTCTAGATATGAATCTGGAAGTATTTTTTTTTCTATAATCTACAGCATTGTGATATTTTTTGTGTGGAAATAGATTTATTTAAATAAGTGGGATCGTGTGAGGAGGAGAATTATATTATATCATTTTTTTTAAATTTGGGATCGATAATCGATATAAGGCTCCAAATATTTAAAAGAGATCAGGTGTTGTTTGTATGACAGGCTTCTCCAGTATTGCCATGAGAAACTCGGGCATGCGTGTCTTAAGTCGTTCAATTTTGTAAAAATCAAAAAATAAAAATAACAAAATTTAGATTTTTTAAAAATTATAAAAAATGGCAAATTATTAAAAAGAAAACAAAATTTTTTTTTTTTTTTGGCTTTTCGGCCTTTCTAGCCATAAGCCCAATTACGATATTAGCTATATTTTTAAAATTTGTCTCTACCCCCGGGGGTCAGATTTTAGCTGGCTGCCTCGAGTCGGATTCGAACCCGGGTCCCCTGGTTAGCTCGCTGTCACGCTACCGCCTAGCCTACCGACCCCCCCACAAGAATTTTTACTTGTGATGTTACAGTGATTGTTATAAGAATAAGGGATTTGATTTATTAAAAAATAAACAAATAATATATAAAATATAAATCAAATAAGGTGTGATTAATTTCTTCTTCAGTGCGCAAAGAAAAGCGAATTGAATATTTAATTTTCGAGTGGTGAGGGGGAGGAATAATTATCAATATATTTAATGTTTCTTAATTTAAAATCAATTGGAGTCTTTCATTTCAAAATTCGAGTTCAAATTACAATTATATTTCAAATTTGCTGACGGCATCAGCGCCCCCTGTCAGCAGCATTACGTTAGCGCTGCTGCAAATTAATCTGGGTTATTATATATATAAAAAGAGGAGGTGCTATGAATTGGGAACTGTAGATCAGACCCCCGAACTCTTAAATTTCTGGAAATGATATTTCCTTTAAAGGTAAATCTATCATAAAGGTAGGGCGGTCTTTTCTCTACAAACAGTTTAAAGAGAAAATTTCCAATAAAGTAATCTCTTCTCGCCGGTAGCATCAACCAGCCAAGAAGAATGGGGGGGTCAAAAATGAAAATTCTAGCCCTTTCGACCAAACTATGTAACACAATTTGTTTAGTTTTTGCATACAATTTTTAAATTTAACTTTGTTTTTTACACAGGTTTTCAAAGATTCATATACTATCGTTCTCTAGTTTTTGTGACAGGTTACTTATTATCTGTGGCACATGGGAGACGTTTATCTTAAAATAATGTCAACATCTTGTACGTACTTTGTACAAGAGTAATAATAATAATATTACTTGTAACGAGATTACATTATACAATCAACATGGAAAACATTGTTTTCAAGTGTTCCTCTTAGTTGTCTTTTGTTTTAATGCTCAGTTATATCTGCCTCTAAAGTGAGTCGAATTCCTCCGTTGTTCCCATTCAAGTAATTATATATTCCAATATCCAAATTGAATTGAACAGAGAACGAACGGAGCACTTTAGATATGTGAAACCTGATAACCTCCGTCTCAAAAGTGAATATGGTTATTCCCTATACTACCATTGATATTTATTGTAGCTAGGTGCATGTTTCTGTCCCATTCGAGAAACGATGATATTGTTTGTTCACTTTGTTTGCTTTTTTTTTATTTTTTAATTTACTGTTTTAATCTTTGTTAAGTTTTAAAATCTTTATTGTTTAATAGTATTTAATGAGCCGTTTGTGGTTTTCCCTTAATTTGCTTTACTTACTGCATGACTTAATCTTGCAAACAAACATACCCATACATATTTAAAGACAAAATCAACTAGTGGGAATTCTCTTTATCTAAAATAATGTTCTAGCACAAAATTGGAGGAAAAATTGAAACTTTTTCAATACTCGGTACTCTGTTTGGAGTTTCGGTGAATTAATAAATATCAAATTTAGATTTAAAAAATAATCTCTACTAGTGTGAAACAAGACTGGACTTGAATTTGGCATGCATGCAAAGTCTTGAGTTCTAAAGGAAGAGATCATTCTATACGCGTCATTTGTGGTAATTCTCCTAGAATATAGATTCTATTGAAAGAATCCCACATTTATTAAGTAAAAAAAAGTTAAAAATTGTTTACGCTACAGAAGCCTTTATAAGTAATTAAAATAAACTTAAATATAAATTGAGTCTTTTATGCCTGTATTATAAATACTTTGGATAAAAATCTCAATAAAATCATTCGAAAAATGTTTTCTGCATTTCTGAACCAAAAGTGCTAAAGGTAGAAGCCCAAAATCTAATCAGTTTTCCGCATTGGAAATTCAAATATTTTAGCATAAGAACGAACTTTCTACTACTTGTTTCTCAAGTTATCATGGGAATCTGAATTCAGATACCCAGACAGAAAAAACATGTTTAAAAATGATGACCTTTGTTAATAAGCACAAAAAATTAACATTTTTTCATGAATTTAATACTAGACTCCCTCGGAGGGAGGTGGCGCAGGCAAAGCCCCCTAACCTACGGAGTAATTAAAATGAATGATTTTTACGAAAAGGGTGCGGATAAAAGGTTTGAAGTCTCTGCCTGGTATATCTTCCAGTTCAAGCATGTCAAAGACAAGTTCAGACAAGTTTTAGTCGAATAAATATTGTTCTCGCTGAGGAATTATTAAAATAGTAAGAATACAAAAAAGGAATAAATAAATATGATTCGAGAATTTTTAGACTAATCCATTTCTAATAACTATCAATATATAATATCGGAAATAACTAAGAGTGCTATAAACAAGTCATAGTTTGCTTATATCAGTAGAATTAGGAGGAATTTAATATTTTCTTATAGGACAGGCTGATTAATTGTGGAAGATGGTCGATTTCCATCTCAGGGACTGTAAAGTTTAAGTGATAAGATGTAATTTCTGACTCCTACCATCACTTATACAAAGCAATAATTTTAAATATTATGAAAAATAATCATAAAACAAGGATGCCTGTAGGGTAGGCTAGTGCGATCCAGAGGCGCCTTTTTGTTGCATAGATACAGGCGGAGAGCTTTCTTAGGGCCGGTTGAATGTCGCAGGAACTTTCAGTGCGTGTCATCTGATTGGCCATCCCAGCCCCTCCATTTACCATCTATCTTTGGTTAGTGGTAAAAAGCATTTACTTTGACACATACAACCGGCATTTAGACTTTCAGTACCTGGCTTTCGCTATACATTATACAATTCGATTTTTTAAACATTTTTATTTAATGTCTTAGATGTAACAAATCAGAGGAAACAATATAATTTAAAAAAAACTAAAAAATATGCTTCTAAAAAGTACAAAATAATTAATTAACGGAATAGCAGGGAATTGGACAAAAATTAAAAACAGAGTTTTTATTGAATGGGCCAGAGGTTTCGTCGATTAATTTCGACTTCCTCAGTTGCTCATTCTATCACTCTTTGTCAAAAGACAATTCCACTACGCGACTTTTTTGTCTGTTTAAAAGTAAAAACAACATATTTTTTGTGAGAATTTTGATTTAAAGTTTTCAATTGTTCAAGTGTAAAAAAGTTCAAGATTGTTGAGCAATTGAGGCCTAACCCAACAATGTATTGTAGTTAAAATAATAAAAAAGATTAAAGGATGTTTTGTCGCGTAGTGGAATTGTCTTTTGACAAAGAGTAGATAGAATGAGCCACTGAGGAGGTCGAAATTGATCGACGAAACGTCTGGCCCATTCAATAAAAACTCTGTTTTTAATTTTTGTCCAATTCCCTGCTATTCCTGTTAATTAATGCTTATTATTGATACGAGTGATTTACCGTTGTACAAAATAATGGTTTTTTTTTTTTTAATTATATTGATGTGAGAAGGAGATACACCAGAAGGTCCATCCCTTAAAGGCCTGTATGGGCTGGCCCCTCCATCGTGAAAAGAACAGAGTAGAAGGAAAGAAACCGGGATCACGAGCCAAATCTCAGAAAGTTAGATACAATCTAATATCCAATTTACTAAATTTTAGGGGCTTCGAGCAGAGGTTCTCCGTGCGATAAATTAGGTTAAATTTATCTCCACTTGATTTTTTTCCAGACCCTATACTTGTAGAAAAAATGTCTGGGTATAGCCAGGAATCGAACCCGAATCTAGCGCATGCGCTCTTTATACATCTTTCGCAGGTTAAATAAATGCACTGTATCCAAATTGTGTTTAGAGTAAATTTTTTTTATGCATTTTTCATTATTTATTCATTATTATCCCAGAATCTGTGTTGTAACTATAAATCAAAATTGTCTTAAAATATGTATTGGTTATTGTTTAATGTTGGTTCAGTTTTTTATAAAAATGGTATGAAGGGTTTCTTAATTATAATTAAATATGTATGTAAATTTTCCGATATTCCGTATAGTGCAATGAATAAGAGTCTGAAAAACTCTATTTTTGAAATTTATTATCTCCATACCTATATTGTTCATAAATTTTGTTTTGCCACCAATCGATGCACAAGTATTTAACTAATAATCTGTCTAAATTTCAGAAAAATCCCTAAGAAAACCCATTTGACCGGACAACTACCTTAAGCAATAAATGATATCTTCTCATTTAGAAGAAGAAAAAAATATTTAAAAATTCTGATTAGACTGCGAAGTATTTTTAAGCTTGTCTCAAGATACTACCATGGTATTTTTTAAACCATATAAAGTTTTCATGAGGGTAAAATTTACCTGAAGCTTTCAACCAACCTATTAAAACTTTTGTAAGGAATAAAAATACATAAATTTTTTCTTTATAGTCTCAATGTATTTGAAATACTGTATAGCAAAAAAGACGATGATCAAATGACTAAAATCGGTTTAATTAGATTTAATGAATCCCAAAATCGGGTAAAAGTTCTAAAATCCATTTTTTCTACCTCTCTATAGGGCATATTACTTGCATTTACACTTCTGAAAGGAAAAAGCAAAAATAGAAATCGAGATTGATGATACAAGCCAAGTCTTTGTTAAATGGCATGATAATATTAATAATGATGAATGTGAATTTCCCCTTTATTTATGCTATATAAATATATATATTTGAGTATATATATACATTATCCAAATGTCGCTTTATACGTGAATGAAATGTATTATTTGTTCAGTTGATTTGATTTATTTATAAACCATAAATATGTAGTAGGTATTCACAAAGGTATAGACTTGATGATGATGATGATGACGATGATTAATCTAAACTCACTAAGAATCATCTACAAAAATTAGTAATAATAAAATGTCATTTAAGAAAATGTGAAATATTTTTGGCTTGATATGTTATATTTATTAAAAGCGACTAAGTGCTGTTCGAACTAGTATACCGAGGGTTACATACTTATCTAAGAAATAAATATAAAATAATAATCCTAATAAACAAACAGCTATTTTTTCGGCTTTTCGGCCTTTCTAGCCATAAGCCAATTTACGATACTAATTATTTCATTTTTAAATATGTCTCTAACCCCTCGTGTCAGGTTTTAGCCGGATTCCTCGAGTCGGATTTGAGCCTGGGTCCACTTGGTTTGCAGGCTGACTTGCTAACCCCTATCCTACTCGACCCCCCTCCCCCCTATTTTTTGTTTATTTCAAAATTATCATTTCAATAATTTATTTATTTTTTAAAACTCACTATAATAGCCCTAGTAGCACAATGATTCATACAATTCAACCAATAAAGAAAAAGGAGATTCTCCAAATGTAGCCAATTATCGTCCGATCGCCATAACTTCGGTTCTTTCTAAAATCATGAAAAAAATAATTAGTGAGCAAGTTCTTCACCATTTAGAATCTAATAAACTAATCCATGATAGTCAATACGGCTTTAGACAATTTTGGTCCACCGACGATATTTTAGCATAACTCATATTTGGAATAAAGCACTAGAGACTGGTAAAGAGACTTTCGTAATAGGCTTAGAAATTTCAAAGGCCTTCGATTAAGTCTGGCACAAAAATCTTCTTGCCAAATTACGTGCATTTGGCCTCCCCGAGCCTCTGCAAGTTGCTTGAGAGCTTTCTCTCAAACCGCTCTATTAAAGTCGAGGTTGACGGAATATCATCCTCGTCCTTTAATACTAATGCTGGAGTTCCTCAGGGCTCAGTCATTTCTCCCACGCTCTTTATTATCTATATTAATGACCTATTAAATCTGCCCTCCAATCCAATACATTGTTACGCTGACGATAGCACCCTCCACAACGCTCAATCCTTACTAGACAATCGCGCAAACATAGCCTCCTCAATAAATTCAGATTTAAGCATGCTTAAAAAATGGGGATCTCACAACTTGGTAAACTTTAATGCTGGCAAAACACAATGCTGCCTAATTTCTAGGCGCGCAGATAGGAACCTTCCGGACATTTCCTTTGATTCGAGCTCATTGGAATTCCGTAATAAAATATCAATGTTAGGTGTCACCTTAGGTTCTGACCTCTCTTGGAATGACCATATTATCTCAGTAGCAAAAGCTGAGGCATGTAAGCTTGGCTTTCTTTTCCGAACCAAACGATTTTTCACCCCCACTCAACTCCTTATATTATACAAGGCTCAAATTCGCCCCTGTCTTGAATATTGCTCGCATTTGTGGAGAGGGGCCTCCAAGTATTCTCTTAATACCTTAGACGCAATTCAGAGGCGAGCTATCAGACTGATAGGCGATCCTACATTAACTGACACTCTCGACTCCCTAGCCCATCGTAGATCTGTCTCCGCCCTTTCCCTTTTTATAGATATTACCATGGCTTTTGTTCTGAAGAAATAAAATCGATAATCCCACCAAGGGCTTCATTTGCGCGAAATACACGATTTTCTAAAATTCAACACCCCTACGCGCTTAAACTGGATACTAATCGAACAAACGCATTCGCCAATTCATTTATCCCTATGACATCTAGAGACTGGAACTCTCTTCCCCCGACCGTCTTTCCAGCAACTTATAACCTTCAATCTTTCAAGACCAGCATCCACAGATACCTTCGACTGCTACCCAATCCCTAAATCTCCCTTATCTTCACGTTACAAGGGTCCACCACGGACTACAGAGGTTGTACCTTCTTGGTGCAACTTCTTCTTGTATCAGTATCATTATAAAAAAACTATATAGTAACTACTATAGTGCCAATATAGATTTCGAGAATCTATATTTCCTCTATATATTTACTATATAGTTTGAAGCATTGAGCTACTAGGGATTTTATTTATTAAAATTAATTAAGAAATTACATTTATTCCAGATTAATTAAAATTAAAAATAAATTTTTGATAATTTATTAAATTCAAGTTTATTAATATATTATTAACAGGGCTGCTCTAACCAGAGAGCGTATCAAGTCTTAGAAACAAAAAAATCCCTTGAATTCACAGATCTTTCTAGAAATCCATGGCGCCTGGCGAATTACTTTGAAGAACTTCTTGCTTTTCAAAGCTGACGAATTGATTGCCTATCTTCTAGGCTTGTTATCTCTTAATTCAATCTCAAATCAAATGATATATGGTATTGATCTCTGGTATACCTTTCATTTAAAGAGCTTGTTTATTTCTTTAAATTTATTTTATTTTTCCTGACAATGATTTTTTTAAAGAATTAATCAAAGAGAGTGTTCATGGACTTAAAATTGTAAAAAGTTCGTTATGATGTCAAAATGACAGAATTTCTAGGGCGAAAACTGATTCAAATTAGTCTTAAAATTTTTTCACTTTTTCGACAAATTTATATTCTGCCTTAATGTTAGTTATATTTCTTTTTTAGTTGCCTTATAAAAAATAATTATAATATATGTATGCAAAGGCGTTAACTGAGAAATATCCGACATGCGAGAGTTACAGCATGAGCTGAGAGCTTATGCTGCATTCACACTCGTACTCAGATGAATGTATTATAAGCCGAAGCGAATGCCGTAACCTTGATGGATGGATATTCCTCACTTTGCGCCATTGCCATACACTATATTATTTGTAATACCAGCTATGAGAAAAAAATGATTTAATATAGAAAATAAGCAATGACTTTTCAGTAAGATCTGACGGTGTATTTGTGGATTTTTAGCGTTTGATTAATTATTTTAGTAATGATAATTTTATCTATATATATAAAATTAAGGTTTTGTCTGTACATTGCTCCAAATCACGCCAAATTTTGGTTGCACACGTTTCAGCGCAAAGTTATGAACCTCACCCTCAACAAAATTCCTGTCTGTCTGTATGTATGTCATGTGTGTTTCCGTGGGTTCCGCGAAAAGTTGCTCACGATTCACGTAAAAACGGCTCAAGGGATTATTATGAAATTTCATATTTACATCAGATGTCTTCTAACTTACGTTTTTAGCTATATAACGTTTTGATATTTTGACCCCAGAAGGGGGTTCGAGGGGCGGCGCGAATGAAAATTATCAAATAACTTCTAAACTATTAACCCTACGGCTAATTTTATGATAAACAAAGTTGTAGGGGATGTGATTTCTGACAACTTTTGTTTAAAAAATTTCCCAAAAACTCACCCGAAAAAGGGTGGGGGGGGGGGTGAAAAATGTAAATTCTTGCCCTTGGAGCAAACTCAACCAAATTTGGTATACATAATCTCTGGGCCTCTAGAGAGATAGAAATGGAAAAAATAACAAGGCAAAATGGGGGGGTCAAAAAATGAAAATTCTTTCTCTTGGACCAAACTCAACCAAATTTTGTATACATAATCTGTGGGTCACTAGAAGGCTAGAAAAACTGGGTGCGGAGGGTGGGTGCGGGGGTTGGAGGGGGTGGGGGTGCGGATTGAGTTGGGGGCATGTGGAGGTGTGAGGGGGTCGTGAGCTGGCGGTCCAGGGGGCGTGCTCCCTGGCTAGCAAGAGGGCCGCCGAAGGCGGGCCTTGCAGCTAGTTATAAATAATACTTAATGGCGTCGTGTTGTATTAATTGGTGTTGTTTACAATAATTTATGTCCCTGTGAATGTATAAATAAATAATAAACGTGCGGGCAAGTAAAGAGGGTTTTAAAGAAAAGTGGAACTTTACGCACATCGCGTGAGAAAAGGGTATGTTGATCTCAGTCCGTAATCAGAAATCAGTCGAATTTCCCTCCTCTAAATTTCTCTTGAAAACAACACTTTAGCGACTGGTATTACAAAAAAGAGTATTTTTGAATTATTTAGTGAGAGAGAATTTAGAAGTGCCTTTTGATTATCTTTATTTATTTACTTATTTATTTTTTTAGCTGGATTTTGAGAGCAATCTATTTCAATTTCAGACAAATAAGATCCTAGTGAATATATATATCAGTGGCATGCGCACCATGGATGCTGTGGATGCACCGCATCTCCCAAATTTTAAAACATCAATAATATTTTCTGAATTTCATTTAAAATCTATAAATTGTCATAAAAGATGATGAAATAAAAGATGTTTTGGCAGAAATATTTGATTTAATACAATTAATCTGTTCTATCCCTTCTATGATCGCATCGGTTGAGCGTTCATTTACAACTATGAAAAGAATTGAAACAATCACCAAGTAAATAAAGTGAAGATAATATACTATACGAGCTTTTCGTGCGTGCCTTCGGCACGCCCTCGAAGCTCGGCCCTCCGGGCTCGTGCCCTGGCGGGCGGCGTCTCGGTCCAAAAATTGTATTCCTCTTAAAAAACCACACTCCAAATGTATACCTGTAAACTCCCGAAAATACATAGTCTCTTAAAAGTTTCGTCTCATTTTCGTCCTGACACAGCTACAGAAATGAGGTTCTAGATATGAATCTGGAAGTATTTTCTTTTCTATAATCTACAGCATTGTGATATTTTTTGTGTGGAAATAGATTTATTTAAATAAGTGGGATCGTGTAAGGAGGAGAATTATATTATATCATTTTTTTTAAATTTGGGGTCGATAATCGATATAAAGCTCCAAATATTTTAAAGAGATCAGGTGTTGTTTGTATGACAGGCTGCTCCAGAATTGTCATGAGAAACTCTGAAATGCCTGTTTTAAGTCGTTCAATTTTGTAAAAATCAAAAAATAAGAATAACAAAATTTAGATTTTTAAAAAATTATAAAAAAGTGGCAAATTATTAAAAAATAAACAAATAATATATAAAATAAAAATCAAATAAGATGTGATTAATTTCTTCTTCTGTGCGCAAAGAAAAGCGAATTGAATATTTAATTTTTGAGTGGTGAAGGGACGGAGGAATAATTATCAATATATTTAATGTTTCTTATTTTAAAATCAATTGGAGTCTTTCATTTCCAAATTCGAGTTCAAATTACAATTATATTTCAAATTTGCTGCAAATATACCGACGGCGTCAGCGCTCCCTGTCTGCAGCATTACGTTAGCGTTGCTGCAAATTAATCTGGGCTATTATATATATAATTCTTTGGGTTTATAATCATGAAAAAATCTAATGTAAAATTTGACAAATAACGAAAAATTATATGAAATATTTTTTTTCATCATTCGCGTCCATATTTTATTAAATATTTTAAAATCGCAGGGAAGTGGACAAAAAATTAAACAACAGAGTTAGTTATTCAATTTACCAGACGTTCCGTCACTTTATTGAGACTTCATCAGTGGCTCATTCAATATAACTCTTTGTCAAAAACCTCTCAACTATAAGACAGCCAGCAACGAACATTTTCCATTTAAACACAATTAAAACATTATATTGAATGAGCCACTGATGAAGTCTCAATAAAGTGACGAAACGTCTGGTAAATTGAATAACTAACTCTGTTGTTTAATTTTTTGTCCACTTCCCTGCGATTTTAAAATATTCTATGAAATGTTTATAGATTAATTTTGGAGAATGGAACGAAGAATAAAATAAAATTAAAAAAAAAAATGAAGGCTCCTTTTTTGGACATCATCCCCTGGTTGAAAAGTCACCGCCCGCCACTGAAATATATATATATATATATCAAACACAGGGAAAGAGAAATATAATTCAAGAATTATTATCGTAAAAGAAAGAAACTTCTGAAGAATATCGAGAAGTAAATATTTTCGCTGAAAATTTCAAACTAAGTTAATTCTAAGATTCAAGGCAGCGATATTTTTCTTCAATATCCAGTGCTATTAAATGATAATCAATTTTCAACACTTGTGGCTAATCAATCGAGCTCAAAGGTGCAGGTGACGTTTATCCCACTGCTTAATCATTTCTTGATGAATCTAGGCGTGCAAAAGTAAAGAAATATCAATGTGAAAATATCAAAAATTTATGGTATAAGAAATTCGTAACGAAATAGTTTTCTATCCATATTTTAATATTAGCGAAGCAAGGATATCTTCTTGAACAACATTTTTTTGGGGTGGCCCATCCCAGGCCTAAGCATTTTACGCCGTTCATGTTATTTCTCAACCCACGAGAGAGATATATATGTACCTATATGTTTATTTGCATCAAGCAGAGGAGAAGATAATTGTTCTTTATGAATGAAGAACTCAGCTACTCTCGGGAAAACAAGATATTTTCAATTGCTGGTTTGAATATAAAAATGTGAATTGACGATAATTGGTAAATGGTAACTACTCCATGTGGTTGAAATTGAAACTAACGCAATTGGGTCACTCTCACGAATGTCACAAATGTCAAAGAATATTATTTAATAAATAGGTTTGGTTTTTGTTTATATGTCATTTAAACACAGATCAATCAGAAGACCCAATTGGGATAGTTCAAGCTTTCACCACCAGTTAGCGTATCTGCAATTTCCAGTTACTAGTCAAGATTTCTTAAGTAAATCTCCTGAGGTTGCTCAAAATTCTTAAATTATTCTAACTAAAATATATGTTTAGAATTATAATCACTTGACCTTGAATATTTGATGCAAATCATGACAGGGAAATTATATAACCATTTAAAATTCTCCTCATAAGTTACTTATAATGTTTCACCTAGAACCGACACCTAAATCCTTAAAAAAAAATAATTAAAATAATCCCCATTCATCAGTTTCTGCTGTTTTATTTTCATAAATTTAACGAAGTTATCTTAGTAATAATTTTAAAGATGTTCAGATTTTATCTAAAATTTATTTTTTATTTAAAACCGGTGTCAATTCTCATAGCTTGTATCAAGCTAACCTTAGCCTTTTAGGTCTGTACAGAATAGATATTCTATTACGGGACAAATTACATGCCATGAGATTTCAACAAGTGTTTTTATCTCAAATATATATATTCGATATTATTTTTTACTTTGAAACATGGTGTATGTTTTATTAGTTTAGAAAATTGAATAATGCAAATTTAGCCCTTTGTAGTTTCTGATCTACTTTTGTTTTTAAAGCTCATGATTTATTCATATGTATATAAAGGTAAGAATACAAAAAGAATTTATAATTAAGGGTAGATTCGCGGGGATTTAGAAAATAAAATATGATAATTACAGATGATGTTTCTTTGAGAATTCCAATATTTAAACTGAATGAAGGACATTTGGAGTTCCTACGATTAAACAGAAAAAATGGAAAATTAAATTTAGAAGAAGAGATCAAGAGAATATAGAGTCACAAAGGATTGGATAATGGATCACTTGAAAATATTTAACCTAGCAAAGTCAGAAACTAAGAATAATTTGGAAAAACCTATCTAAATATCTACGACTGAAACTTTCATGCCTAATATACATGCATACATACATATATCCCTACGCCAAAATACTGGGTTTCTGTTTATTTTTTGTGAAATAGGAAATTCAATTGTAAAGCTTTCAAATATTGATAGATTTTTCCCTATTAATTTTAGAACAAAAGTGTAAATGCAAAATATGTTCAGAATTAAAAATTCTATCAAATTTATTGTAAGTAAAAATATTAGGATAAGATAGAAAATAGATAAAAATCAAAAATTAAAGTATATTTTGCCGAGAGTAGCAGAATTGTTGAATCATAAAGAGAAACAAAGAGGTTGTCTTCTGCTTAATGCAAATAAACATACACACATACCTATATATCAAATATATAATATATACCTATATGTGTGTGTGTGTGTTGTGTGTATGTTTGTTTGCATCAAGCAGAAGACAAACTCTCATTTGGACGCCATTCTGAAATTTCTACGACTTTTTGCTCTTGAGTTTCGTTGGTATCCAGAGAGATGGACAAGCAGACATTAAAAAGATCATTGCTAAAAATGGCTTTCCATGACGTTTCAGGCATTTTTGAACACAATCAAAATTAAGAAACGGGGTGTTGGTTTATAGTGAAACATTATAAAAATTATATAAGTTTGGAGTTGGTGTGGTGTTTCACAAAGAAGAAAAAATAAAATACAGTGAAACCCCTCAAATCCGAACTAATTGGGGCTGTAATCTGTTTGGATTTCAATTTGTTCGGATTAGCCGAAAGCAGCTTCGACAATTGAAGATAACTGATATCAAAAGTGAAAGTTCAAGTGATATTTTGTGTGTTTCTATTATTATTTTATTGTTTTTGCAAAGTGATTAACCTAAAGAATTTTAATAACCAACTTTTACCGTTTTTCAATCCTGGATTACATAAGTACGTAGACACATTTACACTTTGTTAGGTATGCTAACTGTTCTTCTTTGATAATTTTTCAACGAATTATGAAAAATAGTAGAATATATACATAATTGTTTTATGACTAAATAAATAAGTTTCTTTTTTTGCGTTCGGATTCCATGGGATATTGGATTTGAGGGGTTTCACTGTAATTAGATTTTTTAATATATATTGAGAAATTTAAAAAAATCTAATTATTTTATTTTTTCCTCTTTGTGAAACACTACCAACTTACATAATTTTTGAACACAATTTATAAAAAAAAATGCTGAGCCTCCTTCTCGATTATAGCGAGTAATAATAATTTCCCAGTAACTTCCTTTAGACATCATTAAATTAATTTTATTGGGATGCAAGCAAGCAACACTTGCTGCTACAATAAGCCGCTCAAGAGCTAATAACGCCCCAAATGAGGCTCAATTTGAGTGCTTTCAACATGACCGTTGTCATTTTAAAAGAGATTCTAAACAAATATCAAAACAAACTTATATAAAATATCAAAACAATTTATTCGTAATTGGCAAATCAAAGTTGATTTATAATTTATCTGCCCGTTGGGTTAAATTGAAAATAAATATTATTTATTTAAATAATTTAATTCATTAAGTGTTAATGAATCCGAAGGACTCTTCTCTAATAAAGGGGAAGGCAACGAATTCTCTAATAGATTTTACTCTCCTAAATGAAATTAGGTACAAAACACAAATGAGCTGGTATATGTTGTTTTAAGTAATCCTAGTATAGTGGTTAATGGTCAAAAGAGATATTTAATAATTAAATAACCAGAATCTCGTAAGCGTGGAAATTACTCATCTATTACTTATCTCTCTTCCGGGGATTTTCAAATAGACTAATCCATGCATGAATATGTTATGTTTGGATTTATAATATACAGGCTAATTCCTGGCTTTATTTTCTTAATGATACATTATTAAATAAAATAAAAATAATAACATAACCAATAATGCTTACTTGAGCTCTTAGACCATGAAATATATAGACACGCCCTGGAGTCGATTTGGTGAGGCTAACATCAACTAGAGAATGTGACGTCATCTGTAGGTAGGAACACCCAGAAATAGCATGGGCACTATAGGAATTATTATACATTGAGATAAATTTATCGTAGTTTAGATTATTTATTTTGGATTCCAATAATCGCAAATTAATATTAAATTAATATTACCAAAATATTTATGCGAGAACGTGACGTCATCTGTAGGCAATGTTGGCCTCACTTCACTCTGTGTGGAGAGTAGCAGAGGGCCTGTCTATATATTTCAGGGTCTAAGCTTGAGCTTGGTCTTTTCGAATCAAGGGGACACAATTTAAAAAATCCCTGCGGCAGGCCGTAAGAAAAGGTAGATTTCGAAGGGGATCTACCCCCCTTTAGACTGCTCCTATCAAAAGCTTTTCAGACACAAGTTGTAGAGGTTAATTAATTAGTAGAATATTAGCCATTTACAACCAAACTGGTGTCATTCATATTAACGTTGTTATGATTTTTTTAAGATTTCAATCCCCCACCATTTCCACTCCCTTGGGGCTGATGTCACGAAAAACTAATCAGTTCTTGTTTACATCAAGACTAAATTTTGAAGAAAAAAAGTGTACTGTCCCTAATAATTTGGCCATCGAGTGTATGTTAAAACGCAAAAACTCCGTTGAACAAAGGGGATTCGAATTCAACGATAAAATATCACTTAAGAAAATACACAATTATTGAGGGATTCTCAAAAGTAAACAAGAATCAGAGATTTTTTTAATAACTATATAAATGATAATGGGCATTAAAATATAAATATATCTTATACATACACAATAGATATGTATTTTTAAACCAAATAAAAATAGATAGTTTGGATTATCCCTGTTTTTCAATTATCCTTGCCCGTTTTCAACAGATAATCGCGAGTACAATGTAATAAACTTTTCAAAATGTATTTTTAAATTTAATTATCCTGGCATAAATTCTATCTTTTTTTTTTTACTAAAAAATCAAACGAACTTTTTTTTTTTTTTTGCTTTTAAATAAAACTCCGAGGCTTAATTAAGTTTTTCTATTTAAAGATTTGACGCTTCGGTGGTTGAGTTGTTCATAAGATAATATGTTTCGACTGAAACTAGTAGGATGACACATTTTAATGAGATAATCTCACCAGAATGCACGACGTTTTGATCTCTGTTTCTGGAGTCGTTTTCAAGTGCAGATTGAAGTCCTAAGATAGACTGAATCGGTTCATGTTGTTTTTCTGAACGATTTTCTCTTTTTCTAATTTTTTGAAAGCTCAAAGATGCACTATTTAAATTTGAATATTTTAAGTTTTTAGAGGTGGTCTTGGTCTTATCAGCGTCCAAAAAATTGAAAATCAAAATTAACAACCGCCTCAATCTATCTTCAGAATTCAATATGCACTTGAAAAAGAGTCCAGAAATAGGGGTCAAAACGTCGAACATACTGATCAGCTTATTTAATTAAAATGTGTAATCTAAGTTTTATTACTAGTGTTTTAAACTCTAAAGTTCGGAGTAAGTGTAAATCTCGTGATGCCGGCTATACACGCCAATTCGCCGAACATCAAGTTTTACCTAAATGCCATATTTCACGATTCTATATTTAGAAGTTTATAAGCTATATAGTTTCAGGACTGACAGTAAGAGAGAGGTTTAATGGTTCCGTTTTTTACCTTTTTTATTTTTGCTACGGAACACTAATTATAGAACTTAATGTTTTATATATATATTTTAATTCCCTTTGATTTATTTCCAATTAAAACTTGACAAAATCGTATTTGTCATAATCTGGTTGAGAACGTAATTACATTTGACAATCAAAACTATTACAAAGGCTTTTGCATTTACCCGTGATATTTCAACTTAATCAAATTTGTCAAAATATACATATATTTCTTGATATGAAACGAATTGCAATCTTTTAAAATTTACATTTTGAATTTTTCATTGGAATTAATTAAAGTTTGTTCAAGTTTCCAGTCTCGTAATATTGTTGGTAAACTAGGTTAAACTGTCAGCGTTTATGGAATGGAAGGGCGTTTGGAATATATGGGTGGGTGGGTCGGTGGCTGGGGGACGAGGAGCTAAATCATTGCCAATCTGAGATAATTAGAAAGCATAGCGCTCTAATCAGCTCTATTGGACCAGCCGGGTAATAATAATTTATACATTTGATTTGAATTTACAGCAAGGTAAATAAATTTCAAACTCTATTTCTGCATATGGAGAAGTTTTATTTTGCCTATCTTAACATTTAATAAGGTAACATTTATTTACATTTAAAGTTGATGGCAAATAATTGCAGGTATTTTTTGTGGACTGATCGCTAGACGGAATAAAAGTAATTGATTACACTACTCAACAAAAATTTCTTCCCGTAAACTTAATAATGGATTCCATTAGAGTTTTATACGCTGATTATTATGCAATTTCCCGATTTTTTACAACACGTCAGAGTTTTGAGATATTATCGGTCAAAACGACGAAAAATGCCATTTTGACGTATTTTCGAGTCCTATTAGATATTAAACAGCAATATTTGAAATCAAAATATTTTGATGACGTAATAGAAAACTGGTTCCTCTTTGATTTTCAAATTATCACTTGTTTTTAGATCAATTAGAAATCGAATTACAACTAAAAAACTAAAACTACGTAATTATAAAACATAAAACATAGATAAAAACATAAGGTCTTAGTTTTTTAGTTATAACTCGAGTTCTAATTGTGCAAAATACAAGTGGTTATTTGAAAATGAAAGAGAAATTTGTTTTCTATTACGTCAACAAAATATTTTGATTTCAAATATTGCTGTTTAATATCTAATGGGATTCAAAAATATGTCAAAATGGCCTTTTTCTTCATTTTGACCGTTAATATCTCAAAACTCTGCGTGTTGTAAAAAATTGGGAAATTGCATGATAATCAGTTTATAAAACTCTACTGGAATCCATTTTTAGGTTTACGGGGTTAATTTTTGTTTAATTTTTGTTGAGCAGTGTTATTAGTAAAGACCCTATTTCTATGTAATTTCATATTTTCTTGCTAACTCCTCTGGCTATGGCACCTCCTCCGAGACGGTGCTCGGCACGACCTCATAGATCCTCAGTTCTTACTTACATGTGGTAAAATAGTTAGTACCTGGAAAACCGTCTGTTAGTAAGTTCGTATGTTACCAAATTTTGTCTACCTACAATCTAGCTCAAAAACTAGTGTGAATATCAAAACGAAATTTCACATGTAGTTTTTCTACAATGAGATTAAGAACGGATTATATTTTGGTTGAAATTGAACCTAAAATTAAGGGAGGAGAGGAATTTAAAAAATTTAAATTATAAAACTTTTAAACTAAAACAAGAAAAATAGAAACTTCTATAAAACGGTCCTAAAATAAAAAAAGAGAGTAATCATTTTTTCCGGGACTAAATCTGGGGATGGGCTCAAAAAGTAGAACTATCAATATAAGTCCTAGACCCTAGACCAGGGCTGTCCAGCCTGTGGTCACGGGCCGCATGCGACCCAGCACTACAATGAGTGTGTCCCAACATAAAATCCTAAACTTGCATAAAACATTGAGATTTACATGTAAAGATATATGTATTGCCTTTTTCGAAATATGAACATTTGTACAATACGCGAAGCCTTTTTCAAGAATAAAAATCACTAAAAGCAAAATTATAAGCTCAACTCTATAAGATAAAAAAAAATAATACTTAAGTTTCGAATATTTAAAAATTCTTCTTCTCATATTTTCATTTTAGAAAATATTTATTATTTGAGTAATTTATTTACTACGACACTAACCAAGTCTATAGTTATCATCGAGTTTATCATTATAGTAGTACAAGGAGACAAGGAATTGGGGTTTTTTAGAACAATAATTAATCATTTCTCTCCTGGACTAAAACTTATCAGGACTTGTCTTTTAGATCTTTGCAAGTTTTTACATGTCAATAGATAATGAATGGATAGTCAGGGATTATTATATCCATGACCCTTTTAAAAAATAAATTATCATTCCTCATATCCTTATTAATCCCATTCGATTTAAACCAGGGCTGTCCAACCCGTGGCCCAATAGAAAGTCATTAAATTACTTAAAACAATGAAATTTATATGTAGATACTGGAAAACAAACAACAATTTGACCTGATAATTTTTTTTCTCTAAAATAAGAAATCTGAAAATTTACTGTGAAGTTTTCGAAAAATAAAAGTGCTAGTTTTAAATTTTGAATCTGGAACTAGATTTCAAGATTTCCGAAAAAATAATGATCATTTTGGTCTATTTTCGATTCCATTTTTACTAGAAATATATTTTCTACATGCAAACATTCTGATTGAATGTTCTTGATTCTAGAACAACAATTAGATACCAATCTGAAAGAAAAATTGAATATTGTCTCTTTATTAGAATTTTATATTAATTATCTAGCCAGGAAAAAATATAAACAAATACTAAAACGTAATATCACATTTTGTAAGTATGTAGGTATGTATTTACATATACGATAAGCTATATTCAAGTATAAAATTTACGAAAAGTAAAATTAGAAGCTCACTATGAGCTAAAAAAATAATAAAGTAATATAATTACTATATTATTTCTATATTATTAACTATCTTTTTTGAATAAGAAATATCAATAGAATTATATTTTATCCGCGGCCCGAAACAATTTTTTTTCTTCTAATGTGGCCCGTGTAAGCCAAAAGGTTGGAGACCCCTGCCCTAGACCCTTTGATCGATTTGTACGAAATTCCGCCTATGCAACCTATATGACCTTATGAAAATGTCTCATTCTGTGAAATTGATAGTGGCCCAGAAGAGGAGGGGTTCAAAAATAGGAGAGAGGGGCCAGCTGTTTGGTAAAGTCATTTGGTTGGCCACATCAGCTTATTTTGAATTTATTTTTGATCGCTGCCCAATGTAATTTTTTCATTGTCATTGTCGTTTTATTTTTTTTGACCCAAAAATTTAGTTACCTGACTCAAAATGGGGTGGTCGCGACCATTGGCATACTTAGGGAGTTTTTCTAGGGGCTGCTGCCGCCCATCTGATTAGCACCACAAGGTTTCAATTTTGGTAATCCGATTAGAGTTCGACTAACTTTTTAGTAGAATTGACAAATTGTGGAATTAACGAAATAATTTAATGAGAAATACATAAGTGATGAATCGTAATTATGAAGTTTCGATTTTAATAGGGGGAATAATGAGTTTTGTAGGAAGTATTTATCTCAATTTCCAATTAAATTTCACCATTACTTCCTAACACTTTGAGGTATATAAATTCTTATAAGAACTTTGATTAAAGTACATTTAATTTAATTTTTAGAAAAGCTTTTAGAAAAGCTAATATGAGAGAAATGTCTAAAATCAATAGTTTACAATTGAAGGAGTCAATAAAAAAGTGTCTTTTGCTGGAATTATAAATTTTATTTATTTATAACGATATCGTTATTTATTTATAATATATTTATAAACTTTCAATTTAATAGTTTATAAGTTAAGTAAATGTAAATATTTTTTAATATAAAAATTCAAGTGCAATGAGTTGGCCAGGAAATTTTTTGATTCATAAAATTTCCAATTTAGTTGATGATTCGGATTTCAATAAAAATTTTCTAATTTTCTCAGGAAAAATTATTTAAATTTGAAATTTTAATTTTCTCAAGCTACTTAAATAATCAGACTCCTAATTATAGATAATGAACTTTCTTTTAGTAAATTAAAATATCAAATGTTTCTTCATTAGAGTTTTTGAAATGTAGAATATCTAAGCCTCTAGAACAGGATTTATCTAAATTTTCACATAAATTTCACCATTACAGCCTAACCTTTGCGATACAAAAATTTATATAATGACCTTTATTAAAAAAGATTTCATTTCCAACAGAAAAGTTAATATAAGTAAAATGTCTAAAATCAATAGATTACGAGTAAAAAGATATTTCAATATTGTAGACTGAACAGACTTTATCATTAACAACTGTGTCTCTAATGATGTCACATCTACTCGATATAACATACCAAAAGAATTATAAATGAGTAAGAAATCAATCTTATTTTATCGATTTAATCTATCTTGAGGTCAAGGTAACTTTTTAATATAAGAAAATAGCATTTTGAATAAGAATATTGTAGTTTAAAAGAAATTGTATGAGAAGATACAATTTCTTCTCTCCGGGAGCGAATCGCTTAGAAATGACAAAAAGTTTTATTTTTTTTTCTCATTAGATATTTATTTAAATCTATTGAAATTTCATATCTGTGTGTTATTTATTCTTATCTTTTATATCAAATAATTATTATTAAAAAATTTGCATTTTAAAGGGTAGTTTATTTGAAGATAAATTTGAAAAAACGCTAATAACTCCGTTGAAATTTTTTTATAAAATATGAAATTAATAGATATTTATAAAACAATTAATTCTTAATAATTTAATTTAGTTTAGAACAAAATCAATGCAGTACTTTTTTAGAAAATGGTCAAAAACCCCGAAAACCGCTTATGAAAGGCCGTTTTTGAAACGTTTTAAAATTCACTTCCATGTCACAAGTCAATGTTTGGTTTCATGACTTTTTAAATTTTTTTCAAAGGCATCTCGTGCTTTCAAAAAACGTTGTTTTTTGACGGTTCAGATAGTTTTTGTCTATTTTCTCAAAAAGTACTTAATCGATTTCGTTCAAAATTGTATTAAATGATTCATAATTATTTGTTTTATAATATTTATTAATTTCATATTTTTAAAAAAAATTTCTTAGAAGTTATTAGCGTTTTTTTAATTGGACTTCAAATAAACTACCCTTTAAAATGCAAATTTCCTAATAATAATTATTTGATATAAAAGATAAAAGTAAATAACACTAAGATAGGAAATTTCAATAGATTTAAATAAATTTCTAATTAGAAAAAAAAATAAAACTTTTTACCATTTCTCGTAGATTCGCTCCCGGAGAGAAGAAATTTCTTCATACAATTTTTTTTAAACTACAAAATTCTTAATCAAAATGATATTTTCTTATATAATAGACATACTGGGAACCTTCAGATAGATGAAATAGATAAAATAAGTTCTTTTTATTTCTCATTTATAATTTAATATATAGTATAACCCGGCCACAGCGAGCAGTTTGTTTTCTTTTTAGCATTTTCTTAAAAACCAATCAATCAATTTTGTTCAAATTGAATATAATTATTAATAATAAATTTTTTTATAATATTTAATAATTTCATATTTTTAAAAATTATTTCAAAAAAGTAATTAGCGTTTTTTCAAATTAGACTTTAACTAAACTACCCTTTAAAATGCAATTATTCTAATAAAAATTATTTGATATAAAAGATAAAAGAAAATATTTCATAGATATGAACTACAATAGATTTATTTGAATATCTGATGATAAAAGAAAATAAACCCTTTTGCCATTTCTACTCGACTCTCTGCGCCAGTGAGGAAACTGAATGTTTTCATAACTAAAAAATTATTGATTGAAATGCTATTTTCTTATGTTAGAATGATTACGCGTAACTTCAGATAAAATAATATCGTTTTCATTTATAAATATTTTGGGCTATTTTGATGGGTTTTGTTATTTTAAAATATTAATATGTCGCTGTTACCATCTGGTCTCCTCTCTTCAAATATAAAACTTTTATTTCTTTTGTAAAAATTAAATCCAACATTCCTCCAATCATTTTATTAATTTTTTATTGCATATTTTGGCCTTTATTCTGCATATTTTATGGCATATATATTATATGGTACACATTTTTGCAGCATAAATATCCGCTCTTTAATTCAAATACAAATTAAAGGGTAGCCAATTATTTATTACTTCATACGCCTGGCACCCGAAAGCGATTAATTCAGACGAAAACTTTCAATTTTTTTTCTTTATATATGGAGAAATCAATGACGTTGATCTCTCTTTGATGAAAATTAACTTTTCAGCAATGCCTCGATTAATACGGTTTCGATTAAAACAATATTCGAGTTAATACGGTTAATTAATTGAAACCCTATTTTTATTTAACACGTCTGAATTTCGATTCAGCATGGTCCCAAAATATACAGTCGACTCTCGATAATTCGAATTTTTCTATAATTCGAACTCTTCAGCAGTTAACTTCGGCAAATCGAAATAATGCTGTGAATTTTGATACGCTCGATAACTCGAAATCCTTTTCGTAACACGAGTGAGAGAGAACGTTCTATAATTCGAACTAGGGCAATTCCCCTCTTTATAATTCGAATTTTTCCTAGAAATGTTTACTCCTCATTTTCCGCGTAATGTTTACCTCCTTTCAATTGCAATGTTAATACATATGTAATTTTTTTGTTCATTTTTCTCGTTTTCATTATTTTTACTTTTTTTACTTAAGGCTATATATAGGGTGACCACGAGAAACATTTACGTTTTAGAAATAAAAAAACAATATTAATTTTTCAAGATACTATTTATTTAACTTAAGTTACATAGTTGTGGTTAGCATACGCCATTTACTTTACGTAGAAAATGATGTCAGAAAGGTGACGTCCTTCTTCCTGAGGCAATTTTTTATTCTGTCCAGGAAGCTCCTCCACACTCGTTCAGTGTATCCTCAGTGATCAACGCCACCTCAGTACGTATCGCCGCTTTCAAGTCATCCAGAGTACGGGGTTTATGTCGATAAGCTTGCTCTTTCAAATGTCCCCACAAATAAAAATCACACATGTTAAGGTCGGAGATCGAGGAGGCCAGTGCATATCTCCAAATCTTGAAATCCGGTGACCTGTCAGGACCTGTGGAGGAGCTTGTTGGACAGAATAAATTGCCTCAGGGAGGAGGGACGTCACCTTCCTGACATCATTTTCTCTACGTAGAGTAAATGGCGTATAACCACAACTATGTAACTTGAGTTAAATAAATGGTATCTTGAAAAATTAATATTGTTTTTTTATTTCTAAAACGTAAATGTTTCTCGTGGTCACCCTATAAAATTCACTGTAGCTCATATATATTTTCAAAAATATAATAAAAAACTCTCGATAATTCGAATTTTTCTTGTAGTCTCTTGGATCTCCGGTATCGAGGATCAACTCCATATTCTGAAAAAAAAAAATATATATATAAGAATCTGACATCATTTTCTCTACGTAAAGTAAATGGCGTATAACCACAACTATGTAACTTAAGTTAAATAAATAGTATCTTGAAAAATTAATATTGTTTTTTTATTTCTAAAACGTAAATGTTTCTCGTGGTCACCCTATATAAAATTCCTGTAAGCTCATATATATTTTCAAAAATATAATAAAAACTCTCGATAATTCGAATTTTTCTTGTAGTCTCTTGGATCTCGAATTATCGAGGATCAACTCCATATTCTGAAAAAAATTTAAAAAAAAAATATATATATAAGAATACAATGTCTAGTAACTTTTAAGGAGTTAGGTGTTGGTTCTAGGTGAAACATTTTAATATAATAATAAAACTTGAGCAAGATGCGAGGTAGGTTTCACAAAAAAAATGTGAAGTTTTAATAATACCTATATAATTAATATTAATAAATAAAATGATATAGATAATTTACTCTATATGTATAATAGGTACGAAATCCTTGAATTTCGCCAGTTTTAGTCGCACTTGGCCTCTTTATTTGTATTGTACAGTGACATAAATAATAATAGAAATATAGTTGGTTTTTAATGCGAGAAAGGTGAAAAACGTGTGAACTACTCCTCTGTTTGTTATTATTCTTATTCGCTTTCAATATTTTGACATATTAATGATGTCTCTTGAGGGCAATAGGAAAAAATGCAAATATAGTACCATTAAAGCGTTAGAATTAACAAAAAAAATCCCATTCTCGTCCCCCATTGAAACGGTTGTTTATTGGGGAAGACATTTTGGCCCGGGCACTCACACACTTGCTATTTATTGTCGTGGATGGGAAAGCAACCAGCAAACCAACATACCACAACACTAACAGCAGCCAACTTGGTTTAGATCACAAGAGCAAGCGACAGACGCCACGTTTCATATATATTATATAGACCGGATAAAAAATCACTGGACTAATGGGAGCTGGAGAGAGTTAAAACAACCCTTGTTCAGTTTATAGATCTTTCTATTACAGTGAAATATTTTCAAAAAATACTGTTTTACGTTTTTCGAATATATTGGTTTTATTTTTATTATACCTAACATTAACTTTTCGAAATTTATAAGTTCTAAATCTTTTTGATTTAATAAAAAAAATAACATATATATAGGATTTAAAAGAATATATGTTCAGAATTAAGATAGTCTGTCAAAAAAGTACAAAATTACATAAACGGTAATTTAATTTTACCGGCAATTACCAGTAAAAGGTACAGTATTGTTATAATATTATTCTTAAAAAGTGGAAATCCCTGAGCTTTAAGGTAGTTCTTTCACAAATGCAAAAGTCTTCGAAACTTGGAATATAAATCAATAAAAGCATAATAAACACACTGTTAAAATTTGAAGACGATTTACCACACTAAACATGAAATAATTGCAATTAAAAATGAAATTTTTTTACATATGGTAGATTGGGAAAGGGTGGGAAAATGATCATTAATTTATTTTTTACTTTACCACACAGGGTATGGTCAAGTATTGTAATCGTGCATGAAACAGTGGTTTTTTCCTTCTTCTTTTTGAAATGTCTGAAAAACTGTACGAAGTATTTTATTTAAAAAATTGAGCGAAACCATGGCATTTCAGTCTGTAAAAAAGCTCTTATAAGTGAACATCGAAAAAATTATATTTTTCTAGATAACAATTGTTTTGTCAAAATGTCTGTTAGTTAGTCTGGTTGTATGTTGGTCTATACGTTACCAAATTTTTGTGGACGAGCTAGCTCAGAAACTAGTGTGAATATCGAAACCAAATTTCACACGCAGTTTTGGTCCATTGAGATTAAGAGCTGATTAGATTTTGGTGCATATCGACCCAAAATTAAGAGGGGTGGAGGGGGGGGTTAAAATTAAAAATCTAGGCCATTTGAGCAAACTCAACCAATTTTGTATACATAATTAGTGGGACCCCAGAAGTCTAAAAATGCAAAAACTAACCGCCCGAAAGGGGGGGGGGGGTCAAAAAATGAAAATCTATACCCTTGTACCAAACTCAACCAAATTTTATATACATAATCAGTGGGACCCCAGAAGTCTAAAAATGCAAAAACTAACCCCTCCCCTTAGATGATTATAAATAATTTTATTAAATATTGAATATAAGTTAGGGTCTAGGTTGTATGGTAAAGTCAAGTCGATGGACACATCAGAACACGTCAGCTTATTTCATTGAAGGACTTTCACCATCTTGATGAAAAACTAATATGTGTTAGAATAATAGGTAATTCGGATAACTTAAAAAAAAATTGAATTTATTTTCCTTGTAGTTTTGATAAAAAATAAAAAAAAAACATATTTGAGCGATTATTTTTAGTGGAGGGAATATAAGATCAATGGCTTGGAAACGATCCATGGTTACGAGGCTACAACTTTTTGTGTGGATTGTCGCAAAAGAACTACCTTAATTTTGTAAGAGAGCATAATTTCCAAGTATAATAATAAAACTTGAGCAAGATGCGAGGTAGGTTTCACAAAAGAGAAATAAAACAAAATTGAGTTTTGAATTCGATATATTTCGGGGCTCATCATCCTTTCCAGTTGTACCCTTTCAGGTACTTTCCCATTCTTTATTATAATAGCAGGTATAGCTTCCCTTCAGCTGGTTCAAAACTCAATTTTTCAATTTGTTGAAAATATTAATTCTTAGAACAACTTCTCCTCTTCCCCCTACTTTCCCCTCACCTTATATATTTCAAAAAATTAAAAAAAAAAAATTGTTATTTGTAAAATTATTTTTCCAATGTATAATCAGTTTGCTTTGACTCCTGATGATGGGCTCACCCCCGAAATATATCGAATTCAAAACTCAATTTTGTTTTATTTCTTTTTTGTGAAATCTACCTCGCATCTGGTTCAAGTTTTATTATTATATCAAAATGTTTCACCTAGAACCAACACCTAACTCCTTAAAAGTTAATAATTTCCAAGGTTTGATCTTAACCATCTTTTCAATTGTACAAAATTTGGTACGTTAATGATTCAAACTGCCTAAGCCTATATAGAGATAGATATAGCGAACAAACATCCAAAAATTTCAACTTTCTCTTTTTATCGATTTCCTATTTTTATTATATTTTTTATAAACATTCGTTTTTCATTTTCGTTAACTCTAATCCTTTAATGGTGTATATGTGTGTATTTTTTCCCCTTATTGCCCATGGGTGAAAAACAACGTCAATATGTCATTGAAAAAGTTTCAATCATTTATAAAGATAATTCTATACGTTTTTGTAAATGGAAAATATTTATATATCCGCCGTGTTTTCATCCTCCCCATTTCGTATATGAACTTAAAAGAAAAAGTTTCTTTGATCCTTTTATTTTGCCGAACAGGTATACGTATATGTTCACAAGCAAGCCAAAGGGCTCTAATTATCTATTTAGATTTATGTTCTTTTGTCCTTAGATAATATTCTTCTTTTATATAATTTAAATAAAGCCAGGAGGGGGTGGTTAAAGTTATATAAAGCCACCTTTTGATCTAGATAATGCAGATTGTATTCAGGGTTTTACGAGATATTTAAGGACTTGGAAAAGAGAACATACCAAAAAGGAAAAAAAATACGTAAAATTTCAAGTTAAAGATTCAAAGTGGGAAGTAAAACATTGAGAAAGGAGAAAAAGAGTCAAAAAAGCCTGGGTATTCACATAAAACATGGGAAATATTTAAAACTAGATACTTCGCTCCGAAACCTGCTGTAAAGGTTTTCTGCCTAGAGTTCTTTTTATGTAGTTTGACTGGTTGACGAATGATCATTCCCTTCTCAATTTAAACCATTTGATCTGTTTATCTTTAAACTTTAAAATTTTAATATAAATGAAATTAGGTCGGCAAGTACGTAAATTTATACTTTCAATAAGTATACTACTCGTGCCGACTTAAGTAAGGATCCGTTTATCGATTTTTTCTTTTGTTGTTAGGTTAGAGTTTCATATTTCCATATAGTGTAGAATATGCGGAATTTCGTATGAATCGATTACCATAGGATCTAGGCTTGGATTTATATTGATAGTTCTATTTTTTTGAACCCCCTCCCCACACAATTTTGGCCCCCGAAATAAATAATGACACTTTTTTATTATAGGTATCTTTTATAGTAAATTCCATTTATTTTTTTTAGTTTAAAATTTTTATCAATTTAATTTTTTAAGAGCCCCCCCCCCCATCTCAACCAAATTTATCTAAACAGTTCTTAATCTCAATATAAAAATTCTATGTGAACTAGTGTGAATATCGAAACCAAATTTCACAAGTAGTTTTGGTGCATTGAGATTAAGAGCTGATTAGATTTTGGTGCATATCGACCAAAAATTAAGGGGGGTGGTGGGGGTTAAAAATTAAAAATCTAGGCCGTTTGAGCAAACTCAACCAAATTTTGTATACATAATCAGTGGGACACCAGAAGTCTAAAAATGCAAAAACTAACCGCCTAAAATAGGGGAGGGGGTGTAGGGTCAAAAAATGAAAATCTTGGCCATTAATCAAACTCAACCAAATTGTGTGTACAAAATCAGTTGGACCCCAGAAGTATAAAAATACAAAAACTAACCCCCCCCCCTACATGATTATAAATAATTTTAGGGGCCAGGTTGTATGGTAAAGTCAAGTGGATGGCCACATCAGAACACGTCAGCTTATTTTAATATGTAACAAAATCTAGGACGCTAGAGCTGTATTTATGTAACTTTCCACATAAATTTCACCATTACTGCCTAACCTTTTGAGGTACAAATAATACTAAAGGGCACCCTTTAACTAAAATCGCTTTTATTTTTGTGAAATAATGTTTACTTTTCTCAGAAAAAATTATTTAATTTTGAAATTATAATCCTCTCTAATAGTCTTAAATAGTCAACGGATTATAGATAATAATCTTTCTTTTAGAAAATTAAAATATCAAACTGTTTCTTCTTTAGGGTTTTTGAATATGTAACAAAATCTAGGGCTCTAGAGCTGTATTTATCTAACTTTCCACATAAATTTCACCATTGCTGCCTAACCCGTTGAGGTACAAAAATTTATATAATTACTTTTATTAAAAAAGATTTCATTTCCAACAGAAAAGTTAATTGAGTGAAATGTCTAAAATCATATTTCAATATTGTAGCGTGAACGGACTTGAATCAATAACAAATAATGTGTCTCTGATGAAGACACATCTATTCTCGATATAACAGACCAAAGAATTATAATAAAGAAAGAAATCGATCTTATTTTATCTATTAAATCTATCTTGATGGTTCATGGTAACTTTTTAATATAAGAAAATAGCATATTGATTAAGAATTTTGTAGTTTAAAAGAAATTATATGAAAAGATTCAATTTCTTCTCTCCGGGAGCGATTCAACTAGAAATGGCAAAAAGTTTTATTTTTTTCTCACTAATTATTTATTCAAATCTATTTAAATTTGTTATCTGTGTGTTATTTTTATTTATCTTTTATATCAAATAATTATTATTAGGAAATTTGCATTTTAAAGGGTAGTTTATTTGAAGTCCAATTTGAAAATACTCTAATAACTTCGTTGAAAAATTTTTTAAATAATTTTAAATTAATATATATTATAAAACAATTAATGATTAATAATTTAATTTAATTTTGAGCGAAATGAATTCAGTACTTTTTGAGAAAATCGCCAAAAACCCCGAAAACCATCTATGAAAGGCGGTTTTAGAAACATTTTAAAATTTACCTCCATATCACAAGTCAATGTTTCGTTTCACATAACTTTTTTAACTTTTTTCAAAGGCCTTTTGTGCTTTCAAAAAACATCGTTTTTTAGACGGCTTTCGAAGTTTATGACCATTTTCTCTAAAAGTACTGCATCAATTTCGCTCAAAATTAAATTAAATTATTAATAATTAATTCTTTTATAATATCTATTAATTTCATATTTAAAAAAAAAATTCAACCGAGTTATTAGCGTTTTTACTTTTTTCAAATTGGACTTCAAATAAACTACCCATTAAAATGCAAATTTCCTAATAATAATAATTTGATATAAAAGATAAATAAAAATAACCCACAGATATGAAATTTCAATAGATTTGAATAAATATCTAGTGAGAAAAAAAATAAAACATTTTGCCATTTCTAGTTGATTCGCTCCCGGAGAGAAGAAATTGAATCTTCTCATACAATTTCTTTTAAGCTACAAAATTCTTAATCAAAATGCTATTTTCTTATATAATAGATATACTGTGAACCTTCAGATTGACGAAATTGATAAAATAAGATCGTTTTCATTCTCATTTATAGTTCTTTTTGTCAAGAGACTGGGTCGCAAGTCACCTGGCATCAGCGAGTCATTTGTTACGATCGTCTAGCTTTTTACCATTTTCTTTAAAACTAATCAATCAATTTCGTTCAAATTTGAAAATGAAATTGTTATTAAACAATTGTTTTATAATATTTATTAATTTCATATTTTTAAAAATTATTCAAATTAAACTCCAAATAATTCATTTTCTTATATAAGTATAAACTAAAATTATTAAACAGATCTCTCATTTAAGAATATCTATCTATAAATCAATATCAGCCTGTCGATAGCGACAATCCACTGCTGAATATAGGCCTCTTCCATCAAATGGAAGGGGGTTGGCATTAAGTCACCACGCTTGCCAGACGGATTGGTGACTAGGAATCAGATTATAGCCGGTCAAATATCAATGCAGGGACTCGGACTCGAACCCGGGACTCCTGCTTAGAAGGCTATTGTCTTTAAGCTCTCGGCTAATCCGATTATCTAATCCTAATCTATAAATATCATTTATTAAATAACTAAGGTTTATTCATTATTATAACATTTTTAATAAATAATTAATTTTATAAACCGTACTATGTATTGTGTGTGGAACACACTCCACCTAACGTTATCATACATACGGCTTAAGCGCTTCCCACTCTTCGCGCTCTATTTCAAGAACGGTTAATTGTATAAAATATTGCTTAAGACCAAATTTGTAGAGAATTTTATCCTCTACATCTTTTCTAATAACTCCAAATGTCATTTACAGTAAAGGAAACAAGATATTTACAAAAACTGATTTTTGTGACCTTTGAAATTACTTGACTCGCGGACACAAGATTCTATGAGACTTTTGAGCTAAGATATAAATGTCAAAACAAAGATTTATACAAGCTTATAGCTTATTAGCTTTCGTTCAGATGTTAAATCCTTATTTGACTGGAATATCATAATTTGTGTGTTCATTTGAACTCTAGCTGTTGTGATAAATAATTTTTTTTTTAATTAAAAAATTTTTTTTTTCAATATTTTATTGATATATACCATACAGTGTATGGTAAAGTAAAAATATTATACACGATGCACTTATAAAAGAAAAATTATTTTCCCACTTAATTCAGGTGTTTGTATTGTTTTTTGGTTGTATTTCATAAAAGGCCTTTTACCGGTAATTTCTTTATTCAATAATTTGTAAAAAAAAAATAAGGCAAATTGTTCAAAGCGTAGAAGATAAGTGAAAGAAAATGAAGGGTGGCAATAAAGATCGTTTTAGACCAATTAAATTCAGGGGCAATTGTCTAGGAAATGGAAAAATAACACATACACAAAAAACTCGCCTTTTGTCTTTCATCATTAATATTCAAATTAAACGTTTGTTTGTTTGTTTGTTTTTTATTATTTATTTTTTTATATCACTCTTTAGACTCCCCCGGTCAAAGGTACAACATTAAACAAAAAAAACACCCTGCATTAATTAAAATATATGCAAATAAAAATAATCATTTAGCAAATTGTTTTTTAATAGAAATCTTAAGCGCATAATAATTGTATTAAATAAAAAAGAATTTTATAAATAATGAAATGACAAAGAGTTGATGAAAAGTCTTTTCAAGAGATTTGAAATCACATTTAAAAAAATAGCAGTTAAATATAATATCAAAAATCCAGCTTAAAATCAAAGCATTATCAAAACAATGGTTCTTACATTTTGGATCGACCCTAAAGTTTTAAGGATGTTCATGTCAGTACTAGGCGGAATCTTTTAAATAACATTTGATTAAAATTACTTGGTAGGTTTCACATAAATGAAGGAAAATATTTTAAGTTTTTATCTCGATATTATATTTTGGGTTATCAACTCATCTTCAGAAGATATAAAAATTAACTAATGTTACTTTTTACTTTCATATTTATATTCTATAGAATATTATATAATGTGAAGTATTGTGATCATCTGCCTGGGTCCTGACTCTGAGAGCTTCTATCTCAGAGATGAAATAAGTTAATTTCATTTTATAACTTCTAGGTGGAAGGGATCAGCCCTTAATAGTTGGAAGCCGAATTTAGTACATAAATCCGGATATTGTGATCCCCACAGGCCAAAAAGTGACCAAAAATCCATTGATCAGTGCGTATGTACGTATGTATCATAAGTACCCCACTGCGTTTCTCAACCATAAGTCTCAGAGCTACGAAATTCGAAACTTAATCTCAATATGGGCTAGAATGGAGCACAGCAAACTTTTGGTTGAAATCGGTAAGCCGGAATTGACATTTAAATTAAAGATTTTTCTTTTTTTTTTTTTTTTTTTTCTTTCAAAAAAAGCAGGCGTGGAATGCCAATATCGTTTCGACCCAGTAACCCACTGGAGTGCCTATATGGTTTTGATATAGTAACCCGTTTCATTTTGATGTAGTTTCAATATAGGGAAACTATATAGGTATAGTTCCAATACCTTTTGTGTAACTAGGATTAAATTCACTCAAAATTTTATTTCTTACTGTTTGTTGTTCACTGTGTTGTTTGAAAAATGGAGAAGAATATTAATTTCTCTTTGTGAATCAACAACACTGCTACTCTCAGTTAAACTAATTTTTTTCAATTATCTACTTTCAGTTGTTAAGCTAGAGGAACTTCGCTTTCCTGGCCGACGAAGTTTTTAGCTAAAAGAGGATATATATTTTTTTTTAATTTTGCCCTTATTATTATATGCTATCAAAAATAATGTAATATTCAAACAGTTTAAAACTCTCGAAATGAACTTTTGTTAAAATACATACAGCGTTAATACTTTTACATTTACCTACCTGTCGTTACTCGTTAATAAAGAAAAACAAAGACAACAACAAAAATGTTTTAAGAAGTTGAAAGTACAATATTTCTCATACATCTTTAATCTAATTCCATATTACCCATCTAACTTTTTAAGAAAAGTCGACATAAATTGTTTACAACACTTGCCTATCATTGAGTACTATGTTCATGTTTGAATGTTCTTAATAATTATTTATGAAGATATAAACATAAAAAACAAAACGTGTAGTTATTTTTAATTGAAAATATTTAGTTTGGCGAGAGTAGGAAAATTGATGGCTTTTAAGGACAAATCAATGAGGTTGTCCTCTGCTTGATTGAGAGATTCAAATTATTTAGTAAAAAAGTGTGTAAAAGAGACGTTTTCGGACATATGTTTATATGAACTTTTCCTTTATTTTAGCCCATATAACCACCCAATTAATTATCTTAGCATATTACAGATATACACTAAATATTAGGTATGTAACACTCGGTAAAAAAAGCCTGACTCACAGTCATTGGCGCCAACATGTGTCAGATATAATTTTTCGCTCATAAGCATTCAATAATGGCATAATTTAGTGATTGTTACTATGAAAATAAAATATTTTATTTCGAAAAATCCACAGAGTTATGCTTTCCTGAAAAACATCCGTTTCCCGTGACTCACCCTGTATATATATAAAATTGTCAATAAGCGGTTAGTATTTTTTGCGTTATAATTTAAAAAATGAATAAAATAAACAAACGTTGGGGAAAAACAATAAAGAAAAATATTATCCAAGATTAAAGTTGAAAGAAGGGGGTAGTTTTTTTTTTTTGGGGGGGGGGGGGGGTAAAAACAAATCAAGCGTCGCAATCTTATTTTTTATCTGAATTTATGAGCTTATGTCGCTGACTCGGGCATGTCAAAAATACTAAAGGTATTTGGACATTTTTATTCATCTCCATATATCTAGTATATAGAGAGAGACAAAAATGAAAATATTTGATTATAATACACTCTCATAATATTGAAATAAAAGAAAGAAGAAAGCAATATGCATAGCAATTCGCTATTCTATTCCCTAAGTTATATATATATGAATGTGAAAATTGTAATTTTGATATAGATATAGGATAGAAAGAAGTGACAACGTTAGAAGGGTGAGATATTGTGACGTCTGA
This sequence comes from Forficula auricularia, assembly GCA_024734495.1. Classification (NCBI taxonomy): domain Eukaryota; kingdom Metazoa; phylum Arthropoda; class Insecta; order Dermaptera; family Forficulidae; genus Forficula; species Forficula auricularia. Next base: position 18,583,606 of record JALMQS010000099.1, read on the forward strand.
TCTGACATGTTCAAAGTTATTCCTCTTTTTATTGATGTAAAAAAATAAAAAATAAAAATCTCTCGCCTACTTTTCAATATGTTGAAGTAAGAGAAAAGAAAACTTGTCAAAATAATCAAATGAAAATTTTATTTTGAGAAAAAGTTAAAAAGTTAAGTTTAATAATCATTTATACTTTCACTTACTGGGAGTATTATATAATTAGGAAGATTTAAAAGTATGCACTTTTCTCGACAATTACTGGAGTTTCTCCCACGCCCTTGTTAATATATAAATTAGGATTTATTGATAGTAAAAAAAAACTCAAAAGCAAAAGATGGCATTATGAGAAAAAAATATATATTTTATTACCGATTTTATTTCTACTTTCACATATATACAATACATATACAAAAAAAAAATATTTTTAAGTATACCCGACACTTTGAGAGCTTCTATCCCAGAGGTAAAAACAGTTAATTTCACTTTGTGACTTCTAGATGGAAGGAATCGATACCCTCAATAGTTTGAAACCGGATTTAGGACATAAAACCGATAATTGTAGTTCATAGAGGAAAAAAAGAAACTAAAAATCCATTGGTCGTACGTACGTAGGTACCGTATGTTCGTAACTATGTATGTACCCTCGTACGTCTAAGAACAACGTAATTCGAAACATAAGCTCGATATAGGCTGGAAGGAGTAGTATAGTAAGCTTTTGGTTGAAATTGGAACATAGGAAGTTGGCATTTGCATGAAAGATTTTTCGTTTTTTGTGATTTTCTCAAAAACGGGTATAATGTTTTTTTTAATCGGTGTACTTATCATGTGTCATATGTTATTAGTCGTGTATATATTTAAATCCGATTGAAATAAAGGAAGGGGGAGTAAATTAGTCATGTCGCAAAATAAATATTTTAATCGTTCATATCTCGTATACGGTAAGTCGCAGAGCTTTGGGATTTGAAAGTTAAGCTATCTAGAGACTAGAACAAGTACCTCAAGATTTTAGATAAAATCAAAGAATCGGAGAGTACATGTTTATTTGAAGATTTTTTATTTTTGCAATTTCGTTTTTTGGCTTTTTTTAAGTTTTCTCAAAATGACTTAGGTAATTTGAATGAAGGAAATTGGTATATGCTGATTTCAAATAAGGGAGAATCTAGTGTGAAAGTCGTTGATTTAGTCTCGTCCTCTATTTTTGTTCATTATATTGCAAATTGATAGTAAAAAAAATCAAACAAAAATATTAATTTTTGAGTGTCGCTCGAAAATGACGAATCACTAAAAAATCGAAAGAATCCCTTCGAAAATGTTGAATGACCCTATAAAAATTCACATTTTAAGCTGAAATTGCACTCTTTTATTTTAATTAAAACATATAGAACGAATTTCCGTATAGAAAATAAAATTTTTCCAAAATAAGAAAAATTTGATTATTTTTTATTAATGTTAATTTAATAAAAATAAATAAAATAAATTCATTTACAATTTACATAATATTTCAGAATAAACCGCATTCTCTTAATTAGATTTTTTTAAATATTTTTCAGATTTTCAAAATTCTTGAACGACCTCTAAAAAATTACTTATAAAGCTAAAAATTGAAGAGGATTCTTAAAACATTAAATACTAACTAAAGACTCAAAAAAGAAAAATAGTCAGTCAGTATAAACCAACACCCCTCTGGGCAATGGGTCTACCTAATATACAATATAAATCTACCTATAACCTAAATTTTTACTAAGTTAAGGGGATTCAAGAGTGAGAAAAAATTGAAAATGTTATCTTATGTCGAAAAATTTTGCTGTGAATATTTTCATGTTCCAATATCTACAGTCATAATATGTAGATTTTCAAACGTTTAATTTTGTAAATCTGTGGAATTAAAATTATCTATTCCATCTCGGATCCAGTAGAATCTTGAATATAATATATTATAACATATTTATATTTAATTTATTTGTCAGAGACTATATAGTTTCCAATGTTTGACGTTCATCTATTATTATTTCTCATGGGTTCACAAACGTTTGTGAAGTGACCAGCTTACTATTACAAGAATAAAACGAATTTACCTACATTCACTTGGGTATTTAAACCCATGAGGAATAATATGTAGATAGAATATTTCTAATTAAAATGACTGATGATAAATGTCAAATCTTCGAAACTAAAGTCTCTCTAACAAATAAGTTAAATATAACGATTGATATTTTTTATAATATACTAAATATTTTCAATTAAAGGAGTCGTTTCACCATTTGGGTTTTTTTTTTTGAAATTTAGATAGATTATTATTTAAATACTTCTGCATCGATTGGTGGCAAAACGAAATTTATTAACAATATAGTTCCGGAGATATTATGGTAAATTCCAAAGATAGAGTTTTTCAGACTCTTATACATTGAACTATATAGGATACCAGAAAGCTTGCATACATATTTAATTACGAGCTTTTTGTGCGTGCCCCCGAAGCTCGGCCCTCCGGGCTCGTGCCCTGGCGGGCGGCGTCTCGGTCCAAAAATTGTATTCCTCTTAAAAAACCACACTCCAAATGTATACCTGTAAACTCCCGAAAATACATAGTCTCTTAAAAGTTTCACCTCATTTTCGTCCTGACACAGCTACAGAAATGTGGCTCTAGATATGAATCTGGTAGTATTTTTTTTCTAATTTCTACAGCATTGTGATATTTTTTGAGTGGAAATATGTAGATTTATTTAAATAAGTGGGATCGTGTGAGGAGGAGAATTATATTATATCATTTTTTTAAATTTGGGATCGATAATCGATATAAGGCTCCAAATATTTAAAAGAGATCAATCAGGTGTTGTTTGTATGACAGGCTGCTCCCTCCAGTATTGCCATGAGAAACTCGGGCATGCGTGTCTTAAGTCGTTCAATTTTGTAAAAATCAAAAAATTAGAATAACAAAATTTAGATTTTTAATAAATTATAAAAAAGTGGCAAATTTTTAAAAAATAAACAAATAATATATAAAATATAAATCAAATAAGATGTGATTAATTTCTTTTTCTGTGCGCAAAGAAAAGCGAATTGAATATTTGATTTTTGAGTGGTGGGGGGGGGGGGGGGGGAATAATTATCAATAAATTTAATGTTTCTTAATTTAAAATCAATTGGAGTCTTTCATTCCAAAATTCGAGTTTCAATTACAATTATATTTCAAATTTGCCACAAAGACGGCATCAGCGCTCCCTGACGGCAGCATTACGTCAGCGTTGCGGCAAATTAATCTAGATAAATATATATAGTATAATTACGAAACTCTTCTTACCATTGTTATAATAAACTAAACCACCATTAAACAATAACTAATACATTTTATAAGAAAATTTTAATTCATAGTTACAACACAGTTTCTTAGATAATAATGAATAAATAATGAAAAATTTACACTAAAAACAAGCTGGCAACAATTTAACATTTATTTAACCTAAAAAGTGAATTTTTTTTTTATTATTTCGATTCAGCCATTGTCGCAACAGCTTTCAATCGCTTATTAAGAGCTTTTTGTTTTATAAATCTCCCTTTATAATGTACTTTATCTGAAATTTCTATGATAAAATATATACAAGCTCGGACAGTGTTGCCAGATTTGTCAAACGAGCACGGAATTGGATAGAAGTGGTACATAAACTGGAAAAAGTTTTGGGATTATGAATTATGAATCCTTATTGCCTGTTCTATATACTCTAGCATTAACTTTTTGCTAGTATTGTCGCGAAACAACTACCTTAAGTATATAAATAGTTGATACCAATTTAGATTTTTAAATTATGATCGTACATCAACGCCACCAATTTATCAAAGTCATATATTTAAAAAAAAAAAAAAAAATAGCCTTTGACACGTCTCTATATTAAAAAATGTCATTCTTTTCATAGATTGATTTTTTTATATATCTAATATCAAGGTATAAATATTTCATATTTTTTTACGAGCATATAAATAAATCTCCTGGGGTGGTTATGTATCCCTGAAGAGCACCTTGTTTCCAGAAGCTATTCAATTTAACATTTGCACTGGGAAAATCAAATGGACTTCACAAACTATATATGTAGGATATGATATGGTTTTATACTAGTACTTATATATATATATATATATATATATATATATATATATATATATACTCGAATATATATAGTGTAGAGTGGAGTGTTGGCTGCAAGTTAGCTCTCCCTGTTAATAGCTCAATGTTGATTTTATTATATAAAGTTGAGAAGATATGGCCGCCTCCTGGTTGGTTTTGACCTCATTCGCTTTCCAAGTTATTTATTATATAGGAATAAATAAAATGATATTGATAATGGTATGAGAAAGCGAGAGCAAAAAATGGAATAGTATGAGAAACATGCAACAAATACATTTAATATCAAAAAACACTTTCAAACATATTTTTTTGTTTTATTATATTTAATTTAATTTAATTTTTTCTTTCACCCTACCATTTTGTACACAGTGTAATTATTAATTATTATTAACATCATCTGGTAAGTGAAATGGAATTAATTGAAAATATACATACGTGTAATGGTATTAATTATTTATTTTAAATATAATAAAACAATAAAAATCACAGAATGAACTTTTTTATAAAATAAACAGAGTTATTAAATTAAAGTGGTACTTTGCCGAGACTAGCAAACAACTAGCTGGTGGAATGGATCTTTCCTATTACTAAACTAGAGGCGTAACTTTATGAATTAATCCAAATGTTGCATAACAAATTTTTATAATTTTTTTTTTCTGTTTATTTTATTTATTTATTTATTTATTATTTTGATGGTTTGTGTGTAAATTACTCTAACTTCTACTATATTATAATGTTGAAGGAGACAATAAAAGAGTGTGTCTTCTGCTGGAATTATAAATTTTATTTATTTATAACGAGACTATAGTTTCGAGGGCTTTGCACTCTTCATCAGTCTATTACAATGTATTCACAGGAATTAATTTATGAATGAAAGGTTAACATTTTTCATGTGGTAAGGTTATAAATTACATAGAGTGGGCAAGTTAAGAATTGACACTAGTCTCGTTATAAATAAATAAAATTTATAATTCCAGCAGAAGACACACTCTTTTATTGTCTCCTTCAATATATAAAAATTCTGCTACTCTCGGCAAAAACGTTCAATTTTATATTATAATGGTTAGTTGTGCTTAATTTTGACGATTTTAAGAGTATTTTTTTCTATTTAAATAATATTTTACATTGAAAAGATATTATTTTGGTGAGAGTAGCAGAGTTGTTGATTCATAATGAGATGAGATATCATTGAGGTTGTACTCTGCTTAGTGAACTTTCAGAGAAAATGCAAGGCCCGAGACAGCTAATATTTTTGAGTGTCTTCAAAATTCAAAATAAAACTTTGGACAAAAAATAAAATTAATCTAAGTTTATATTTATTAAATTATATGTTAACAATTATTTATTTCACAGAAACTTTGCGTGCTTCAAAATTAACAAATTCATTTATTGTGAGGTCTGGGACATCTGCCCCACCTGACCCCCCCTTCTCTCCCTCTGATAGGTGATTCAATATGTGATCAGGCACCGTATCTCAGGAACTAATAATCGTAGAAGTTTGGGAAACCAGAGGAAATCGACCAAGAAAAAATTGCTGGAAATATTTTTTAAGTTCATACATCCACCGCTAGGTGGCTAAATAGCTCAATCGTATAAAAACGACTTTCTGAAAATTTTTCACAGGTGCCAAAAGAATACCTCAATGTTGATTGACCATAATAGTCCATCTTTTATGATAAATGAATTTTTATTGTGGTGGGGGATCGCAAAATAAAGGTGGAGGGAACTTTTATGGACTCTAGTGCCTTATAACTTAAGTTTGACTTAACTGAAATTTGTTAACAAGGTCTGGTTCAAGAAAGGAAGGTTTGGTGAATAAAAAAATCCATTCCATTCTAGTTCTTGCCGCCCCCGCTATGGGCGTGTTTTATAAAGTTAAACGTTTTATTAATTTTACCCGAAATCTTAAATGGAACCGTATAATTATTTTATTAGATTCAGAAAGTAGATCAAATTTGCAATAAAATTTGTTCAAACCGCATGTCGATATCTCCATTCGTTTAACAGTTATTGCTTAAAGAATATTTATTAACTAATTTATTAAATGAAACAAAATAGTGGCAATTTAAATTTTCAATTTTTTTTGGAGAAAATATGGACAAATAAAAACAGTTTAAAACTTTGTTCATTTACTTCAATCAAAAATTAATGACAATAACGCTTTTTCCTAATGCTTCTACGCCTGTGAGTAGGCATTTAAATTTCGAAAAACGCCTCAATTTTTAGAAGGCTGTGAAAGACTTGGTTGACAGTTTCTATGGAAACGGCGATTTTTCACAAATAGATGTTAATGTTGTAATTGTTATTTTGCTTGTTATGTTATATCATTATTTTGTGATTAAATGAAGATAAGAACAAAGTTTTAGAACTGTTTTTTTATTTGTCCATGGCATGCTTGACTACGAAACTTAAAAAAATTGAAACTCAATTACCTATTTTGTTTTAATAAATTAGTTAATAAAATATTCTTTAAGCACAACTCGTTAAACGAATGATGATAACTAGACATGCGGTTTGAACATATTTTGTTACGAATTTGATCTACTTTCAATCTTAATAAAATACTATACGGTTCCATTTGAAGGATTTCTGACAAATAATGAAACGCTTAACTTTATAAACACCCTTAGCGAGGGCGGCAAGAACTAGAATGGAATGGATGTTTTTTTATTTTTATTCACCAAACCTTCCTTTCTTGAACCAGACCTTGTTAACAAATTTCCGTTGTCAAAACTTTCAAGTTATATCACTAGAATCCATAAAAGTTTAGCATCCCCTCCCGCCTTTATTTTATCCTACAATAAAAATTCATTTAACAAAAAAGATGGACCATTATCGTGGCATTAACGTGAGAGTATTCATTTCTAAACTTATATTGGAAAATTTTCGAGAAAATTGCATTTTTTATACGATCGAAGCATACACCCAGGCGGACTTATGAACTTAAAAAATATCATAATTTTTCTGGCCGATTTCCTCTGAAGGATTTTTTTCCAAACTCTCTATTGATTATTAGTTCCTGAGATACGGTACCTCGTCACCTTATTGAATTCACCCGGTACATATATTTTATTATAATGAATAAAAATAGTATATAGAGGTAATTTATTTATACTTGAAGGTTTGATCTTCATTATCAGCCTTTTAATAAAAAATATGGGGTATTTGAATTCACGAGACAAATAACGTTTATTTCTATAATTAAAAAAAGACTAATGATGAAGGTCAAACCTTCGAAACAATAGTTTTTAAAAATAAATTGTATATATAAAATAACATATAGCATATATTTCTCTTTATATTTTACAATTTTGACTGCTTTTAATGAATTTAAAAAGTTTACTACTTTTCTTAAAAAACTATTGCCATTTTAATCTAAATATTCAAACTTATAGTAGAATTTTTCATGAGATGGCGAAATCATAATTATTTTTAATTTAAATTTGAATTTTTAAAATTCTTAGTAGAGGAGTTTCTCGTGAGATGGCAAAAATCAAATATGTTTTTAATTTAAATATCATAATAGTAAACTCCGATTATACGATTGGTGGATTTATCCTGACAATTCGAGTATTACGAACATGTACAGCTCTTAGAAAAATTCCTCGAACTAACATTAAAAAATCATCAAAGATTCCTGTAAACAAACCAAAATAAACAGATTTTCTTTAATAATAATGAGCGTTAAACATGTTAAAATGATTGTCTGCCTTAGTTAGAAATGTGTGATATGTTTGTATTTTTAGAAATAAATATTATGGTTAGGATTTGATCCGCAGCTGATTAGTCCGAACCGCCTCTCCCCGTTCAGCCCGGATAATCGGGAGTTTATCAGGATGAATATTCAAAATTCCATAATGATTAATTTATGAGTAAGGTGAATATTCAAAATTATAGTAATCAATTTCAATGGAGATGGCGATGATTACAATTGAGACACTTGAAATTTTTAACTAAATATTTCCATAATTTTAGCAGACTATTTTATAATTTATATTAGATATTCTATTATTAAAATAAATCAAATAGTAGATTCTTGCTTGTTGATTACACAAAGTATCCTTGATAGGTGATCTCTTTCACAGATGCGAACTGTTTAAAATAGGATTCTATTTTTAAGATTTCGTTCAAAAGTAAAGCGGAACCCTACTCTCTACAGTGTCTATCTGTCTGTCCGAGAATTGAAGTTCGTAAAATAAGATACAAGCCTTAAATTTACAAGTTATTTGTATTTATTTTCAAATATTGTATTAAAATTTTAGTCGACTTATTTAGGAGGATCGCATCGGAAAAATATATATATATATTTTTTTATTACGAGGCACTTGTAAAGATTTCTTTAAATAGAATTAGGATTTTTTTTAATTTATTTTAGTAAAAAATGATCGTGTGAGAAACCACCAAAGTGGTCATTTTTAAGTAATTATTGTACCCGTCGACGTTTAAAAATGGCTTAGATTTAAATTATGAAAAAATTCCAAGAATTAATTAATTTCTTCCTAACAACACATTAAAAACAAATTTATCTCAACTATTCTGGGAATTATAACGTTATAAGTTATAAAACCTTCGGTAGTCCGATTCGCCAATCTGTGTGTTACTTGGAACTACGAAAACATGAGATGGCATGTTTTGAATAAAGGAGTTAGTTGTTAAGTATCAGTTATAGAATATAAATAAGTTGTTGCCGAGTTATTGTTTGTTTGTATTTGAAATAAGAAAAGTTTGTTGTATGATATATAGAAATTAATCTTCAAAGTTGTTAATAAATAGAAATTGTTAAAACGAATTTATAACCCATTTATTTCCTTTGTTTAACATTTGTACAGGATTCAAATTCGAATCTCCATACCTTAATCTAATATTGAAGTACTGATCGATTACACTATAGTGGATACCTGAAAGTTTACATACATATTTAATTATAATTAAATATCCTTCACCATTCGTTATAAAAAACTAAACCAACATTAAACAATAACTAATACATTTTTTAAGAAAATTTAAATTCATAGTTAAACACAGTTTCTGAGATAATAATGTTAAAAATAATGAAAATTAATACCTCAAAAAACAAGCTGGCAAAATCCATTGTATGTATTTAATCTAAGAAGTAACGTAAACTTTAGTACTTTTGACGTTTTTTCGCTTCAGCTTTTCAATCGCTTATTAAGAACTTTTTTGTTTTATAAATCGACCTTTATAATGTATTTCATCTGCCATTTCTAAGATAAAAATATTCAAGCTCGGATAATGCCGCTTCAGATTTGTCAAACGAGAACGGGATAGGCTAGTAGTAGTACATAAACAGTAAATAGTTTTGGGCTTATGAATTATTAACTTTATTGTCTGTTCTATATAATTTCTAGCATCAACTTGCTAGTTGCTAATAACACCTAGAAAACTAAATTACATAGAAAGAGATAGCGTCCTTGACTCTTGTTATCATTAAACCTGACCACGATCAACCACAATAAGTAAATAAATAAAGCAATTAATTGACGGTTTTTTCAGTTTGATTTAAAAAGAAAATTGGATCAATTTTTTTCTTTTTCTAAAAATAAATCATCCTTACGTTTTGTTTATTCATTTAGGTTATTTTCCTCCTCTACGTACAAACCCACACTCACCATTCTATATATAGTATATAGAGAGAGAGCTTAATGAAATATGAAAGAAAAACACATAAATTTATATATATATATTGGGAACAGTGGGTAAAGAAGGAGAATATTTCATAATATATTGAGGTCTATTATTTAAGCTTTCAACAGAGGGAGATTTGGAAATTAATTGAACTTTTGATGAAGTTGCTTGTGCTTCATTGATCAGCCCCCCAAAATAAAAAAAGAATAACATATACATTGCAGAATAGAAAATAAGCAGAATCACGACTATTTTATGTTTTAAATCAATCAAAAAAGATTTCAATGTTTTTAAGCTTTTTATTGATTGGTATTACTTTCACTTTGTCTAACAGCATATCTATCTTTCTATCTATGCCGCAGACAAGCTGACGTTTTGTGGTCAAATAATTTATTCATATCGATAAATGTTCGAGTTCGATTGGGGTGGATCGTTTTTGTTGTTGAGATTGTAAACAACAGTCAAAAAGAATTATTTAAATTCAGAAATTTTATAAACGCAAGCATATACATGTATTGGCACGAATTAAGGTAGTTGTTTCACCATATGGGTTTTCTTAGATCTCTAGACAGATTATTATTTAAATACTTCTGCATCGATTGGTGGCAAAACGAAATTTATGAAAAATATAAGTTACTGAGATATTAAATTCCAAAGATAGAGTTTTTCAGACTCTTATACATTACTGGTAATATTAAATGCGATATCGGAAAAAAGTTTACATACTTATTTAATTATAATTAAGAAACACTTCTTACCATTGTTATAAAAAAACTAAACCAAACATTAAAGAATAAAACGAAAAATTTAAATCAAGTGACTTAAGTTCTGAAGAAATTTAATAAATAACAAATTGGGTTTTCAACATCTTTCCTTTGAAAAAATATGGAACATTTAAACAATATATGATGAGATAAGAAAATTTCATAGATCCATCACCTTGGTCAACAAGATAGATAATACACATAAGAAGAAGCAGCAAATTTTCAAATAGAATTTATTATTTGAATAAATGCGAATATAATTATTTTCCAAATCATGTAAAACCATCTGTTCAAGAATTTAGATACCTAGCTTATAATAACTCAAATTAACACACAAAAGGCAATACATGTTAATAAATTCAAGAGCAACATCATAAATATAGAGATCAAAAATGCTTTACCAAATGATCAACCAATTTAAACAAAATCTGAATAAATGATTATGAAATTTTGAAACATGAATTACCTATACCGTTATTACATCAAGCAATTGCTATAATAAACCAGAAAAATAGATACTATTAATGTGTTTCTAGAATGGATTATTTATAATGGGTTTTTTAATTGTATAATAATTGACTATGCAATGAGATAATTAGAAAAAAATAAAATTGAAAATAATATCTAATATAATCATTAATTCAAAATAGTTTCTAGTTCAGTGATAAACGTTTTTATAAATTGTTGCTATATATATATATATGTGTGATTGTAATGAATTGTGTGATGTATCTATATTGAAGATTTAAGAATGAATGTTTCATGTGAAATGACAAATTCCGGTTCTTGAACGAGATATATGTATGATTTCAAATTATTGTAAAAAAATTTTGTGTTATATAATTCTCTATAAAAAGAAAAAATGTAAATAAATGTTTCATTTCAATTTTAGAACTACTGAGGATGGTCGACCAGTGGTGACCGAAACTGTATAGTTATCAATTAAATAATTCAAATAGTTATTAAAATTATTGTTTTATTATATTTGTGACAAAACCAACCCTTCAATTTAACGAAAAATTTAAATCAAGTCACTTAAGTTCTGGAAGAAATTTAATTAAACAATAACTAATACATTTTTTAAGAAAATTTTAATTTATAGTTACAACACAGTTTCAGAGATAATAATTAATAATGAAAAATGAATAATGAAAAATTAAAACTAAAAACAAGCTGGCAACAAGGCATTTATTTAACCCAAAAAGTGGATTAACTTTAGTACTTTTTTGATGTTTTTTCTCTTCAGCCATTGTCGCAACAGCTTTTAATCGTTTATTAAGAACATTTTGTTTAATAAATCAACCTTTATAATGTATTTTATCTGTCATTTCTATGATATAAATATTCAAGCTCGGACAATGTTGCCAGATTTGTCAAACGGGCACGGGATTGGCTAGTAGTGGTACATAAACAGCAAAAAGTTTTGGACTTATTATGAATCCTTATTGTCTGTTCTATATACTCTAGCATTAACTTTTTGCTAGTATTGTCGCGAAATTATTACCTTAAATGAAAAAATAACTCTTATTGGATCCTGGAGACTCGGAGCTATCCAAAATTATACTAGTCGGCAAAAATTTCTAACCGTAAATCTAACAATGAATTCCAGTTTATTTTTATACCCTAATTATCATGCAATTTCCCGATTTTTTACACCCCGACAGATTTTTGAGATATTATCGGTCAAAATGATGAAAAAGGCCATTTTTATCTATTTTCGAGAACCCATTAGAAATTAAACAGCAATATTTCCAATCAAAATATTTTGTTGAGCTAATAGAAAACAACTTCCTCTTTGATTTGCAAATTACCACTTGTTTTTAGCTCAATTAGAACTCGAGTTATAACTAAAAAACTAAGACATATGTTTTTATCTATGTTTTTATCCTTTATAATCACGTAGTTTTAGTTTTTTAGTTATACAGTAGAACTTCGTTTATCCGGACTAACTGGGACCAAAGGCAAACCGGATAATCAAAAATCCTGATAATCCGGATATAGTATGGGTATTAAAAACAAAACAAGTCATCAAATAAGCGACTTTTCATTTATTTTACGATAAAAAAAAAAACATGTTTATATCAAAATTACATAGAATTGTTTAAAAAAATACATACATTAAAAAAAAAATAACTTGTTATCAGAGTTAAAAATTATTATCTATGTGAACATTTATTCAAATAAAAATGTCAACAAATTGACTCGGATAATCACGAGGTCCGGATAAATGAGGGGATGATAAACGAGGTTTTAATGTAACTCAAGTTCTAATTGAGCTAAAAACAAGTGGTAATTTGAAAATCAAAGAGGAAGCTGTTTTCTATTACGTCGACAAAATATTTTGAATTCAAATATAGC
>JALMQS010000099.1:18596482-18826740 GCA_024734495.1 Forficula auricularia
TTGAATTCAAATATAGCTGTTTAATATCTAATGAGTCTCGAAAATAGGTCCAAATGGACTTTTTCGTCATTTTGACCCATATGAAATCCATTGTTTGGTTTACGGCTACAAATTTTTGTTTAATTTTTACCGATCAGTGTCTAAAATTCTACCTAATTAAATACTACCAATTTTTACTTTGATTGGAAACCATGGGGTCCATACTTGTTACTCGGTGTCTCTTGAAGTTTCCCTTGGCACCAGGAGTGGCCGCGGTTAGGCGAGCTCCCGTAAAATTATCTAAATAAATAAATAAAAAATATGCGACTTTTTTGTTCTAAAACACCTCACCTCCAGCCACTCTCTTAGGAGCTGCTTTCTCCCCTTCACCCAGGGCCAATCCCTCCCCTCCTCCCCTCCACGAGTATTATTTTTATTGAACGTTTTACTTACATCCTGTAAAATTTCTATGTTTACCTCAACACTTACTACGGCTATGATACCTAAATATGTATACTTGTATACATATAATTTAAAATTATTGGATAAAAATACTTGGTAGGTTTCACATTAAGATATAAAAAATAAAACGAATTTATTTTTGGAGAATCTTTAATCTCAATATATATATTTCGGGTGACTAACCCATCTTCAGGAGAAACAGAAAGTAACTGACCTGGATAAGTCGAAATTGAATACAAGTCAATGGTAAAATTTATTTTTTAAGATAACAAAAGGGTAAATATTTAAAATTAGTGGAGGGAGAAAAGGTAGGGAGTCTACTTTTGTTTAATTTTGAATGACCTTTTGAGAAATGAGGATTTCGAATTTGAATACAACTCAATGGTAAAATTTATTTTTAACATAACAAAAGGGTAAATATTTAAAATTAGTGGAGGGAGAAAAGGTAGGAAGTCTACTTTTGATTAATTTTGAATGGCCTTTTGAGAAAAGAGGATTTCGAATTTGAATACAACTCAATGGTAAAATTTATTTTTAAGATAACAAAAGGGTAAATATTTAAAATTAGTGGAGGGAAAAGTCTATTTTGTTTAATTTTGAATGGTCTTCTGAGAAATGAGAATTTACACACAAAACAAATTTGCAAATATTTAAAGAATGTAATCAATGATTGTACTTTTTTTAACTTCTAATTGATTATTTAGTATATTCGTTTTATTTAAGAGAGCTAATTTTATTTCCGTTGACTCTAAAAGTACCAACACCAAATTCCTTAAAAAAAAAAAAAAAAAAGTACATATAATTTATTTGTCTGAGACTCTAGTTTCGAAGGTTTGACCTTCATCATCATACTTTTAATTTGAAATATTTTATCTGTTATTTCTCATGAATTCAATTACCCAAATGGATATGGGCAGATCCATTACTTTTCGACGAAAGTGTGCGGGGGTGGGTCACCGATTTTGATGCCGATTTTTTTCCTCGAAAGTAGATCAGAAAAGGAGATGATCCTGAAAATTTGAGCCCGATTCGATCAAATTTGGCCGCTGGAGAATTTTTTGAATTTTAAAAAAAGTTTTCAGTCATTTTCAAAGTTTATATCTCAGCTTCTATATAACTGAGAGACTTGTTTGGGGAGGCATTCTTCTCTGTAAACCCTCTACTTTTAAGAATTGGTCATTGGTTTAGACTCAAGTCCGTCTTCACAGCGAGCTGCTAACTAAACCACTGTTTCAGAGAAATTTTGCCTATTTTTAAAATGCTGTCATATCTACAGTTTCCGAAGTAGAGGGTTGATCAGCACCTGATATTTTTTGTTCAGGTATACTCTGAAGTAATATACCCACTTTTTACTTGATTTCTTCTATTTCGTTAAGTTATGGCCATCTAAAGCTGATCGATTTTTGAAAAATCGTCATTTTCAGATAGCCAGAACATTTTTCTTTCAACTCGAAATCCTTTGATATTTTCAAGGAGTATACTTCATTATATCCCCAAACAATCCTGAAAATATGGAATAGAAGTGATTGCCGAATTTTAACGTAAATAATTGGTATTTGTCAGAAAATATATTCGAAAATAATAAATATTAATTAATAATTTTTTCGCTCAATTTTCTCAAACAATTATGCTCCTTATTTTCGAATATATTTTCTGAAAAATATCAATTATTTAGGTTAAAATTACAAAATTGATAATAAAACCACAAAAATGTCATATTAAATTGAAAAGTTGATATTTTAAAAAAATTCATAGCTCGGAAACCATTTCTATTCCAAAATTGAAATTTTCAGAGTTGTTTGAGTATATAATGAAGTATACTCTCTGAAAATTTCAAAGGATTTCGAGTTGAAAGAAAAACATTCTGGCTATCTGAAAATGACGATTTTTCAAAAATCGATCGGCTTTAGATGACCATAACTTAACGAAATAGAAGCAATCAAGAAAAAAGTGGGTAGATTTCCTCAGAGTATACCTGAAAAAAATATCAGCTGTTGATCAAACCTCTACTTCGAAAACTGTAGATATGAGAGCATTTTAAAAATCGGCAAAATTTCTCTGAAACAGTGGTTTAGTTAGCACCTCGCTGTGAACCCGAACTTGTGTGTAAGCCAATGACCAATTTTTTTCTTAAAAGTAGAGAGTTTACAGAGAAGAATGTAATCTCAAACAAGTCTCTTAAGTTATATAGAAATTGAGATATAAACTTTTGAAAATGACTGAAAAATCGACTTTTTTCAAAATTCAAAAAATTCTCCAGCGACCAAATTTGATCGAATTGGGCCCAAATTTTCAGGATCATCTCCTTTTCTGATGTACTTTCGAGTAAAAAATGGGCGTCAAAATCAGTGACCCACCCCCGCACACTTTCGTCGAAAAGTAATGGATCTGCCCATATACATATATTTGGATCAAGCAGTGGAAAACCTCATTGATTTCGCTTTATGAATTAACATCTCTGCTATTCTGTGTAACACAAAATCTTTTCCATATAAACTTTTTGATGCTCCTGTAGTAACGGCCCACATTTTAGTTAACTCTTAATATGTGGTAGTGAACAGTAATAAATCTTATTTCTCTACTCTTTGAAGATGAATATTGGATTTGTATGTATTTTATCGGTGTTGTTCACTTTTAAACTATTTGATAAAGGGGATGTGGCTGACCTAGATTGGCCCCTTAACCGGGTCAGTAGGAAACAAGGGCGGCCAGGTCGCAGGGTCAATTGGTTCACGACCAATCTAACATCGACCATGAACCCCTCGCCATCTTCTATTACCAAGCTACTTTAAAGCCCTTACGTTAATCCTGAAGTCGGAAAATAAATAAATCACTCGTATATGAGATAATATTATCAAGTTAACAAAACAACCAATCCAAATCTCTAATCAATTAATCTCCCCCGAGCCCTTTCCTTCCCACACACACACATGACTACATACCTATTTACATATTTATTGTTTATTTAAATATATCGACGCTCCAACTCCACTAAAATTGAATCAGCTATATACTACATGGTTGTCAAATCAATCTGTAATGTAAAATGTACCGGACACCAAAAACAGGAGAGCAGGACTAAAGGAAAAATTATTTAAAATAAAATTTTTAATTTGCCTTAAATTATTAAATAATAAAAAAAAAAACACGTAATAAATACAAAATAATTTTCAATTCAATAGAAAAATCCCACAATAAACCTGATTTTTTGACGTGTGAAAAAACATGGGTTTGACGCTTATCCCAGATTAGCATAGTTGTTGATTCATAAAGAGAAATCTATGAGGTTGTGAAAATAATATATATTAAATATATATTGCAGTAAAAACCCGTTTTTTAGTAAGAACGGATTCTTAGTAGTTAAACACTGAATGCCTTTGTAGCAACTAGAGTTTACTGATGTTGGATGAGTTTAGTACAAAGGTCTAGAATTTTCATTTTTGACCTTCAGCCTTATTTCGGGTATTTATTTTCAAAAAATTTTAAACGACAATGTCAAAAATTACATCCTCTACAACTTTGCTTCTAATTTTTGACATTTTCGTTTAAAAAATTTTGAAAATAAACACCCAAGTTCAAAAATGAAATTTCCAGACCTTTGAACCAAACTTAAACCAACATCAGTAAACGCTAGTTGCCACAAAGATATTCAGTGAAACGCGGTTTAACTAGTAAGACTAGATCTTTCTAAAAAATGGGTTTTTACTCTAACATTTATACAAATCTTTTAAAATATAAAAAACAATCTTCAAACGTTTATTGAAACTCCAAGAGAATTTCTTCCTTTGTCAGTGGAATTTAATTAATTCAAAAAAGAAAAAAAGTTGATTTATGTAATAAATATAAAGCAAAACAGCGTTTGGAGTTTCCATAAATGTTTGAGTTATTTATTCGAGTTTCTTTCAAGCTCTTCGAGTGATCGTTTCAAAGTCGATTTTTGTTTTAATTCAATTCTCTCTCTCTCTCCAAGCACTTTAAAAATACACGCCAAAACGTTATGTACTTGATAAATTAGTGTAATTAATTTTTAAGTGTTGAAATTTTGTTTAACTCACACATAATTAATTATAGCTAATTATTTATTGAACACGAACAAATAAAACAAAATAACTAGGAAGTTTCGATCGGTTTATTCTGTGCTCATCGAAAAATTGTAGTTTTTGAATCATTTATTGTTCGTGTTCAATAAATAATTATAATTAATTATGTGTGATTTAAGGTAGTTGTTTCTCGACAATACTAGAAAAAAGTTAATGCTAGAGTATATAGAACAGACAATAAGGATTCATACATAATAAGCCCTAAACTTTTTGCTGTTTATGTACCACTATTAGCCAATCCAATGCTCATTTGACAAATCTGGCAACATTGTCCGAGCTTGAATATTTATATCATAAAAATGACAGATAAAATACATTATATGGGTTGATTTATTAAACAAAAAGTTCTTAATAAACGATTAAAAGCTATTGCGACAATGGCTGAAGCGAAAAAACGTCAAAAAAAGTACTAAAGTTAATCCACTTTTTAGGTTAAATATATACGTTGTTCCCAGCTTGTTTTTAGTGTAAATTTTTCATTATACATTTTTCATTATTTATTCATTATTATCTCAGAAGCGGTGTTGTAACTATAAATTAAAATTTTCTTAAAAAATGTATTAGTTATTGTTTAATGTTGGTTTAGTTTTTTATAACAATGGTAAGAAGACTTTCTTAATTATAATTAAATATGTATGTAAACTTTCCGATATCCCGTATAGAGCAATGAATAAGGGTCTGAAAAACTATCTTTAAATGAATTTAATATCTCCGGAACTATATTGATCATAAATTTCATTTTGCCACCAATCGATGCAGAAGTATTTAAATAATAACCTATCTAAATTTCAGAAAAATCCTAAGAAAACCCATATGGTGAAACAACTACTTTGATTAATCAGATTTAAACAAAATTTCAATCATTAAAAAATTTAATCACAAAAATACAAGCTTTAACAGCTACATAACTAATTAATTATTAATAATGTGCCATGCTTATGCGATAGGGAAGAAATTCAGCGCAAATAAGTAAATAGTTTATTCCCTGTTGTTATTTTATATTGCCATTAAAGGAAATGCTCTGCTTAGCCATCCGCTCGGCTTAAGTCGGAAATGCTCGGCATCCTGAAGACTATCTCTCTCTCTTTCTCTCTTCATTCGGTTCGGCCGTTCAATTCCTGGAAACATTAAAAATTAAATTTAAAACGATAGCTGACTCTTTAGACTAAAGTGGTTCCATCTATCCAACAGGGTGATAGATAGAATAGAATCTTATTCAGTATGCTCGCCGGGCGGCTATTTATGTAAGTATATCCAAACAAATATACATTACAAAGCATTAAATAAAATATTACATTCATTTTCGCGAAGTTCAATTTTCGAAGTACAGTGGTGCCTCACACAACGAACTTAATTCGTTCCAGGAGCAAGTTCGTAATGCGAAAAGTTCGTTATGTGAAACGCGTTTTCCTATATAAATACATGTTAAAAAAAATAATTCGTTCTGTAGCATAAAATATACTAAGATGACATAAAAAAAGATAAATTTTTTGTTATTATTTTTATTTAGATACATACATCTAAAAACATAATTTTTTTAATTTTAAGACAGACTAAGTAGAGTCTACTGAATCTTGCACATCTTCATCCATTTTCTGCTTTTTGGCCGATGGTTTCATGAAAAACCTGTCCAAAGTCGTTTGTTTTTCTCTTTTCTTCAACATCTGCCGGAAATAACGGACAAGAGTATCGGAGTAAAGATCGTTGATCCTGTTTGCTTCAGCTGAATCCGGATAGTGGGCATTGGTAAACTCCTGAACTGCTTTCCATTTGACCAGGATGTTCTTGATGTCAGCAGTTGGGATTGGTTGATTGTTTGATTGTTGATCCTCGTTATCAGATGACGCTTCCCTTTGAGCATTGTCCTGTTGCAGGACCAGAAGTGCTTGGAGCTCTTCAGTTGTCAGCTCTTCTTTGTGTTCCTCAATAAGCTCCTCTACCTCTAATTCCAGCCTTTGGGCCACTGTGATGATGTCCTTCACCACTTCTGTGTCATCAACAACTGCTTCTTCCTGGGTCCACGAAGGCACAAGCATCTTCCAAGCAGAAATGAGGGTCCTTTGTGACACTTCGTGGAAGAGATCGTGGAAGCTCGGGCGACTTCGTTGTGTGAAGCAAAGTTCGTTGTATGAATCATGAAATGAACGAATAGGAAGTTCGTTGTGTGCAGCGTTCGCTGTGCGAGGCGTTCTTTATGCGAGGCACCACTGTATTATTTTTCAAAAACTATAAAAGTGAATTTCATTCAAGCAACTCTAAGTAATAGTATTCGATCCCCTTAAGATATAAAAGCTGAGTTTTGTGAAAACGAGAGCCCAAAATTAACGAGGAAATTCAATGATAGGTGTAAGTGTGTTTGTATTCACCACTATATAATATATTATACTAGTTTATTATCTTTAATGCTATGATAGCCGGACAAATATACATTCATACATACAGTGGCGTAGCCAGAAAATTTTCCTCGGAGGTCAATCGACAAAGCAAAAATATTTAGTGGGAATTTTTTTTATTAAAACAAATAGTCCGGTTAAATTGTGGTTTTACCCGTAAAGTTTTGGGGTAGTTGAAATTTCTTCGACCCTTTATGTTTTTGGGTGTGCTGAATCCGAATTTGAGGTTTGATAACAAAATTGTTTGACGGAAAATTGTCAAAAATCCAAAAAAAGGTAAAAAAAAATCTCATTTTACTCGGTTTTTTCCTTATAACTCGAAAACTATCAACTTTTCTATTCAATAATGAAAGTTCATAAAAATTTCCTACAAATTTCATCATTTAGGTTTTTTTCTCCGACCAACCGTTCGGGCTCAAGCGCTAGTTGAAAATTGGCCTAATTTTTCTGTTTCCGCAAATCCCAAAAACTCGCCCTTTTTTCGATTTTTTCCCATTTTGACCATGAAGGAGCACGTTTTCGCCAAAGACTACTCTATACATTTTTAAACTAGATTAAATTTTATAAAGTTTAAACGAAGTTTCATCTTAATTGGACAATGGTAACCTCTGCCTCAATGAGGTTGAAGTTTTGAAAAACTGTAATTTTTTCCAAAAGATTGCCGCTTTTCCTTCATGAAATGAAAACCACTCATCTTAGAAACTTGATTTAGGTCTCATTCTCTAGGAAATTTTGTTGACTTGAACCTTTATTTGGACCACTTTTTTGATAAAACTCTTAGAAATATAGATATCCAGCATTTTCCATGACACTTTTGAGGATTCGGATCATATCCTTTGAAGGAAATTTTATGGACTTTCATTTTGAAAAGGAAGGTTATTTACGAAAAGTTGATAGTTTTTGAGTTATAAGCAAAAAACCGCCAAAAATGATATTTTTACCTTTTTTACATTTTTGACAATGTTCCGTCCCGAAATTTTGTTAGTAAACCTCAGATTCGGATTCAGCACACCAAAATACATATAGGAACAACAAATCATAACTACCCCAAAACTTTACTGCGAAGGGCCCTTTAGAGAATAATTTAACTGGACTAAAAAGGTATTTCAAGAAATTAAAAAAATAACATAATTCTAAATTAAAAATATGAAATATATTTAATTAAGGTTAGTTTGCCATAAGAAACGGTTTGTCGTTGCCGTTACCCACCCCATCAACCCTGCCCCAGACAGGGGTTCTACGCCTCTGATGTAGCGACACCAATTGGGTTACTCTTTAATTTTGTACTGAACCGTAGAAATTAATTAATCTAAATTACTAATACATTTGTTTCATATATAACTTGAACAAGATTGAAGAATATAAGCCAAGTAAGTAGTCATTCAAATTTTGGTTTAAAAAATTGCTCGAAATTATATTTCAAATAAATTAAGATGTCAGTTAAATAATATCTATTTATTAAATACTGACAAATATAGATAAGTTTTTTTTCTCGAAATCCCCTCCCCCTAACCCGCGGGTGTTTATTTCTTTCTTTCTCACGACTTAATGAGATTCCATTAAAGTTCCGAGTTCCTGTTTAAAGTGAGATTTTTCGATATGGACAAAGCAGTCTTGAAGCACATAAAATTGAACCCTACCCTAACAAACTTACAAACAACTAGGAGGTTCGTTCATTCACTTCTGACAAATCTATTTAAACAAAGTTTTACAAGGAGAAATTAATGAGGTTTTCCTCTGCTTGATGCTAATAAACAAATACCTATATACGAGGGGTGATCCGTGATTGGAAGTAGGTGTGCACCTCTTTGGAAGTATTTGGAAATATTTGGAAGTACTTGAGAAAATTTGTAAGTACTTGAAAATATTTGAAAGTACTTGGAAATATTTGGAAGTGCTTGGGGATATTTGGAAGTACTTGGAAATATTTGGAATTACATGGAAATATTTGGAAGTACTTGGAAATGTTTGGAAGTATAAGTGGAAGTAGGTGTACAGGATATTAGGTCGCAGTTCACCCCTCGCCTATATATATTGTAATTTTTCAAAAAAAGGTTATTTTTAAAAATCGCTGTATCTCGATTGGAAGGGATTGGTTTGAAATGGGAATAATTTAGAGAAATCAATGAGGTTGTCATCTGGTTGAGGCAAATAATCATATATATGTTGCACTAAAAACACGTTTTTAGTAAGAACGAGTTCTTCCTAGTTAAAACGCATTTCACTGAATACCTTTATTGCAACTAGAGTTTACTGATGTTGGTTTGGGTGTTTATTTTCAAAATTTTTCAAACGAAAATGTCAAAAATTAGAAGCAAAGTTGTAGAGGATGTAATTTTTGACATTTTCGTTTAAACATTTTTTAAAATAAATACGCAAAATGAGGCGAAAGTTCAAAAATGAAGATTCTAGACTTTTGAACCAAACTCAATCAACATCAGTAAACTCTAGTTGACACAAAGGTATTCAGTGAAACGCGTTTTAACTAGTAAGAACGCTAATTTTCTCATTAATATATCAAAGAATAATTAACATATTAACGAGAATTGTTTTGATCGCGCTTTTTAAACATGAATGAATCAAATACAGGAAACTTATAATTTAGTAAGAACGCGTTCTTACTAAAAACGGGTTTTTACTGCAACATATATACAGCGAATATAAATATGTATTTATATAATTTATTTATTAGAGACAATAGTTTCGAAGAATTGACCTTCATCATCAGTAATTTTAAATATTCTATCAGTTTTTTTTTCATGGATTCACACAACTGATTGGATATAGGTCAGTTTGTTTTGTTATAATAGTAAGCTGGTCACTCCACAAACGAATTTCAAAACATCCAATCGGATATTTCTAATTAAAAGTTCGATCATGAAAGTCAAAACTTCGAAACCATAGTCTCTAATAAATAAATTATGTTTATATTTCGATTGGAAGGGATTGGTTTGAATGTATGTGTTTATTTGCATCAAGCAGAGGACAACCTCATTTCTCAAGCAGAGGACAACCTCATTTCTCTTTATGAATCAACAAATTTACTCTCGGCAAAACAACATTTTTTCACTAATATTCAGTTCCATAGAATATATTGATTGTAATATCAGTTCTTGACAATCGGGAACAAATAAATATCTTCTAAATATTGTTTTACGAGGGGTGAACCGCGATTGGAATTAGCTGTACACGTCTTTGGAATTATTTTGGAATTCATTAAATAATGCCCCTTAATCTATTGTCTTCTACTTGGAAATGAAAGTGGAAGTAGGTGTACACGATATTAGCTCGCGGTTCACCCCTCCTTGTTTTATTAGCATCATTTCGCCTCAAATCAAGACTTCTTCAAGGTCCGTATATATATATATATATATATATAGTAACAAAATTAGTTTAGTATTTAGGTATTTGTTGTTGACTTACATAAAAAAAGGAATATATTTTCTTATCAAGTTTTGTTGCATGTTCTAGACCTTGATGAAGCTTTGATTTGATGCGAAATGTTGCTAAATAGTTTATGTAAGTAGGTAATCGAAAGAAAACTTTGTTCCCAATTTCAAAGAGAATTAATATTATTATAAAAAAAAATTTCCGGTACCGGGAATCGAACCCGAGCCTGCTGGGTGAAAGCCAGCTATCCTAGCCACTAGACCATACCGGATTCTTATGGAAATTCTGCCATAATAACCCCTCCTTCAGATGAAACTTAAAGCGTATTTTTTAATATCACAATGGAAATTTTTAAGATTGATACATGAATATATCCAGTTATATTTACATATATCAAAAAAATTAGCAGGTTTACTCTCTAAGGCGACAATATATATTTATATGTGTATGTTTATTTGCATCAAGCAGAGGACAACATCTTTGTTTCTCTTCATGTGTTGTGAGTTTGTTTTATAAAAGAATTTGTATTTATTTTATAGAAGAATATATTATTATATTGATGTTTGAATTGTTTATCAAAAAAGAAAAAGCATTTTAATTAAAAGTACTATTTTCTCAACTTAATTATTCTTTGCGAATTTAACTTGGCTGCCTTAGATTTCATTAC
Organism: Forficula auricularia; assembly: GCA_024734495.1. Lineage (NCBI taxonomy): Eukaryota > Metazoa > Arthropoda > Insecta > Dermaptera > Forficulidae > Forficula > Forficula auricularia. The sequence continues at coordinate 18,607,474 of JALMQS010000099.1, forward strand.
TTTTTAATTGGCCTATTTTTTCACAGAAATGTTTTGGGTGGGATTATAATTATGCGACATTTGTGCGAGTCAGGAGAAAGGAGATTCCTGGAATTGAGACCATCTGAAAAGAAGGGGGAGAGAGGGGTAGGAAGCATGGTCTTGGGAGGGGAGGGAGGGTGGACGCTCGGCGGAAGGGGCGGAATTCCCAAGAGAGCGGAAACTGTTTTAGTAGCCAAATACAATACAAGCGTACAAGTCCAGATAAATAAATGACTCGCGTTAATTCAGTTCATAAGAAGAGGCAGGATTTAAGAAATACCTCTAGGAGACTAAGTATTGAATTTAATCTGTCATTTAAAATGTTGAAACGTCATTTTCAATCTTTATTTTCTATGTTTATCAGTGTGTCTGGCTTACGAAGCATACCATAACACAGAACAGAAGATAATAAAAAGTTGAACCTGGTGACAAAATGTACGTATTTTCAATACGATGGACTAATTAAGTTTTGAGGATTTTAACTTAAGAGCTTCTGGTTTAAAAATATAAAAAAACAAAAACAAAAAAAACATCAACCATGGGCACTGGCAGGATTATTTTCAGGGGGGGGTGCATCTGCATCTACCTACTATACTATTAACTAATAAAATATAATTTATAATAGTGTATCCTTATAATTATATTATTAAAGTTGTTATCGGGAAATAAGGACTATATTTTTTATGCAGATAATTAATATTTTATTGCCAACATTTCATCAACTTTGTTGACTTCTTCAGGGCTCAAATAGTTACCTATATTCCTGTATATTTGTCATTTTTATAATTATTATTAGTAAACTTTTAATTATAAGTAGGCATATAATATTAGACATTTATGTTATGTCAATTAAGTTAATGTCAAATTCAAATCAATTCTTAATTAAATTAAACCGAAATAGTAGGGAATTGGACAATAAATAAAAAACAGAGTTTTTATTAAATGGGCTAGACGTTTTGTCGATTTATTTCGACTTCCTCATTGGGCCATCTTATTGTTATTAAAAATGTTTCGTGGATTCTAATTAACTGTTTATTTATTCAATAAATTTTACAACAATTAAAAACCAAAGAGTATAAATCTTAATTATTACATCAAATCCCCCTTTTAAGATTTATATCTTTAACATTTTATTTTTTTTACACAATAGTTAAATTTGTCTTGATATAAAGTTTTTGTCAAAAAATCTGCATCCATTTCTTCAGATTTTACATGCTCTAGTTTAATATTTTCTTTCATAATTTCATCCTTAACAAAATAGTATTTTCTATTTATATGTTTTGTTCTTGATGTAATCTTCAATGATTTTATCCAATTGATAGCAGCAATACTGTCTGTTCTAAGTGTGACTGGAGAAATATTCAAACTTTTCAAATTTAATTCACTTAACAAATTCTGAATCCATTTCACATCGCATATGCCTTCTGAAATTGCTATCAATTCTGCCTCACACGTAGATAAAGCAACTAAATTCTGCTTTTTACTTTTCCAATTGATTAAACAATCAGCTATTTTCACAGTAAAACCAGAATATGATTTCGCGTCTTTTGTACTATTCCAGCTTGCATCAGTATATACGATAATGTCTTTTCCTGAAGGCTTAAACTTTAATGAATAGTTTGAAGTTCCTTTTATGTACCTATAGATTCTTTTCAAAGCTGTGAAATGTATTTGTCTTGGGTCGTTACTATATTGAGATAGTTTACTCACATTATAACTTATATCTGGTCTTGTTCCGGTTGATAGATACATAAGGGACCCAATCATTTCTTGATAAATAGTTTTGTCCACTTTGCTCGACTCTTCATAATTATCTAAGTCTTGATTTACACATCCAGGTGTTTTAACCGTATTCACATTTTCAAGTTCATATTTCTTAAGAATTTTAATTATGTATGATTCTTGACTCATTTCATATCCCCATTTTTCTTCTCTTATCCTTATATTTAAATAAGGTTCATCTACTTCTTTCATTTTCAATTCTATATATTTTGATAATTCAGTTGAGATTTCTTTTATAAAATTTTCACTTGTTCCTGCTATGATAATATCATCAACGTATAAACCAATTATAGCAAATTCATTATTTTTCTCAATTTTATACACACAAGGATCACTATCCATTCTTTTAAATTTGATATCTTTTAATATTTGATCTATTTTCCTATACCAACATCTTCCTGATTGCGGTAATCCGTAAAGACTCTTCAACAATTTACAAACCATATTTTCTTTTTTTTTCTCAATGAATCCTTTAGGTTGTTCCATATACGTTATCTCTTCTAAGTCTCCATACAAATAAGCAGTTTTCACATCAAAAGTTCTTATTTTTAATTTCAATTGTGCCGCTAATGCTATTATAATTCGTAGACTTTCTATTCCTATAACAGGTGAAAAAGATTCCGCATAATCAACCCCCAGTTTTTGATTACAACCCATTGCAACTAATCTTGCTTTCTTTTTATATCTTCCGTCGGTAAGTTCTTTTAAATTGAAAACCCATTTGTTTTTTATAACTTTCATCTCATTATTTCTTTCAACTAGTTCCCATACTTTATGTTGCTCCAAAGATTTCATTTCTTCCTTCATAGCTTGAAGCCATTCTTCTTTTCCTTCAATTTTCATTACATCTTCATAATTTTCCGGCACTATTTCTTCATTTAAAATTACTGTTTCCGCCCTATTTTTTTCTTTTATGCGATTTGATCTTCTTACTCCTTCCCTTTGCAATTTTTCTTCTTGTTCTTCTAAATGCCTTTTATGCCTTTCTTCTAAAATTTCTTTTGTTTCTCCCCTTTTTCGACCTCTCATTTTAAATTGAATTTCATCTTGATTTGGAAAATTTTCCTCTTCAACTTGATTCATAATAAAATTTTCTCTATTTTCTTCTCCATTTAGATCTATGTTAACCAAATTTTCATTATTTGTTTGATTAATTTTATCATTTAAAATAACGTTCAATATTTTCTTGATTTAATTTTTCAGTTTTGCTTTCTTCACATGTTTGAATTGGATAAAAATCTTCATAGTTATTATTATTTAATTCTATCGATAAAAATTCTCTACCTTTCTTTTCTTCACAAAATTTTACACTTCTTGCTTCTTTCACAATTTTATTAACAGGATCATATATTCGATATGCTTTTCTCTTTCTTGAGTAACCAATAAATATTCCTCTATTTTTCTGGTTCTGGACCAAGGATTACACTTTTAAATAACTTCTTGGACCTTAAAATTGCACTCACCTTAAGTGCCCATATTTCATAATTTGACCCATTCAAAGGTTCAATTTTATATTGAATCAATGTTGTATCGGCCATCTTTTCTTTTGATTAATTATTCTAATTATGAACCAATTATTTAACATTAACCACGCTCTGCTACCAAAATTGTTATTAAAAATGTTTCGTGGATTCTAATTAACTGTTTATTTATTCAATAAATTTTACAACAATTAAAAACCAAAGAGTATAAATCTTAATTATTACATCACTTATCACTTTTGGCTGAGGAAGTCGAAATAAATCGACGAAATGTCTGGCCCATTTAATAATATTTATTGTCCAATTCCCTGCTAATCCCGATTTAATCAATATTTATTATGGATGCGAGTGATACATCGTCAATTCTTAATCTTTTTCTGTGTATTTTCTTTCGTGACAGGGGGGGTGCAACCGCACCCCGAGAACCCCCTCCCGGCGCCCATGACAGATGTTTCAAGAAATAAATTGAGAATAACTCAATAACTTATTAATTTGAAAGTTTATAATAGGAAAATAAGGACAAGTTTTTATGTGTGACTTTTTTATTTATCAGCCAACGTTTCGTCGTCTTTGCCGACTTCTTCAGGGCTTCAAATAGTCATGCCACACATTCGTCTAAATTTTCTTTTTATCTTCGTTACCAGTGAAGAGCATCAGTAACACAACAATTTTCCTTCTATTCTTTATATTAATAATTACAATAGACAAACAGAAATACATAGAATGAGGCAACACTGTTTTTTAAAACAATATAATAGAAAATTTGAAATTTCTAAATGTAAAGATCAATAAAAAAAGTATTCTATTATATTGTTTTCTTTTTTTCTTTCCGTTTATCGGCGTGTCGACTACCATGGTCATTTGCGATTATATTGTTTAAAAAAAAATGTTGCCTCATTCTATGTATTTCTGTTTTGTCTAGTGTAATTATTATAATAATATAAAGAATAGAAGGAAAAATTGTTTATGTGAATGTGCCAAATATTTTTTGAAATTTGTGTTTCTGTTGCTGTTCAATGGTAACTAAGATAAAAAGAAAATTTAGACAAATTTGTGTCATGACTATATTTGAAGCCCTGAAGAAGTCGGCAAAGTCAACGAAACGTTGCCTGATAAATAAAAAAGTCGCACATAAAAACTTGTCCTTATTTTCCTATTATAAACTTTCAAATTAATACAAATTATGGACGGAAATGATAATAATAACTTATCAATTTTAAATTTATTACTATATGTCAATCAAGGGACTTTCCTCCTCCCCACCATCTGCAAAATTTACATAGAAGATACCGAGACTTGAAAGTTTTCACTTTTTCTTCAAACTCTAATTTCATCATTTACATATACATATAATAATAATTAGACGAAAATGAGAAAACTTTAAGAATTTAAATAAATAAAATAGAGGATAAGGTAAAAGATTCTAAACTTCAGACCAAAATCTAAATAAAGGAATCAACTCGTAATTAAAGCTCTAAATGATGGGCGTATCGAGTCTTTTACCTTTTCCTATATTTTATTTATTTATTTAAATTGTTAAAGTTTTTTTACATTTTGGTCTGAAGTTTAATGATGTTCATTTGAATATTCTCTGTCTGTAACGAGTATTGTTTTGGTCCAAATGCTTAAAGCAGAGGACCATTTCTAGGATAATAGATAAATAAATATAAATTAATCTTAATAGTCCGAAACAGTTCTGAACTTGTATTTGTCATCCTTGTAATGTCTAAGCTTAGTATAAAGGAATTCTATCCATCCCCTTTTTAAACACATTTCTCAATCAGATTCTAATAATATTATAGAATCTCTCACCTATAAAATTAATAAAATTAAAAAAAGTGAATACTTTATCAAGACTCAGTATGCTAGAAATGCTCTAATATTCAAGAATAAACTTAAATATGTATTGTTCATCTTGACAGCGCCTTAAAAACTCAATAAAATACTTCAATAAAAATAATTTTTAAGAAAAAATAAAAACCGACTTCAAAAAAATTAAATGCAACAAATAAAATACACTAAAAGGTATAAAATAATTATTATCTTATTTAGTTACAAGTAAACTACGAAATATTAACATGAAATTACTTTTTGAAGTCGGTGCCAAACAAACCATACCTATATAAGCGAACGTGCACACCAAACGTACTAAGTAAGATCCGTCGAGTGCGATTCATAAAAGGTATGTTTGGCACCGTCTTCAAAAAGTAATTTCATTTTAATATTTCGTAGTTTACTTGTAACTAAATAAGATAATAATTATTTTATACCTTTTAGTGTATTTTATTTGTTGCATTTAATTTTTTTGAAGTCGGTTTTTATTTTTTCTTAAAAATTATTTTTACTTTTCTCTTTTTAGTGATGTTATTAATAGTGATCATATCATCAGAACTTGACCAAATTAATATGGCACCATACCTAAGATAACCCCTTTCCAATAAAAAAGAATCATCGAAATCGGTTAATAAACAAAGAAGTTAGGGCTGAACAAACCTAACAAAAAAGGTCTAATACCTATGAAAAAAAAAATGGGACCAATCGGAAAGTAGATTGAACCCAATGCAAAATTTTTTTCAAAATCGGTTCACAATTGGCGGAGATATGAGGTAACATAGGCACAAAAAAAAATTCAGTCCAATAGAGAACCTCCTCCTTTTTTTGAAGTCGATTAAAAAATTGTTTTTTTTTTTTTTTTTTTTATTCATGAAATTGAAGGGTTGGTTTTGTCACAAATGAAAAATTTAAATCAAGTCACTTAAGTTCTGGAAGAAATTATGTTTTTTAACCGACTTCAAAAAGAGGAGGAGGTTCTCTATTCGATTGAATTTTTTTTTTTTTTTTTTTTTTTTTTGTGCCTATGTTACCTCATATCTCCGCCAATTGTCAACCGATTTTGAAAATTTTTTTGCATTGGGTCCAGTCTAGCTTCCGATTGGTCCCATTTTTTTCCGATTTTTTTTCATAGGTATTAGACCTTTTTTATTAGGTTTGTTTAGGTTTGTTTAGACCTAACCTCTTTGTTTATGAACCGATTTCGATGGTTCTTTTTTTATCCGAAAGGGGGTGTCTTAGGGATGGTGTCATATTAATTTGGTCAAGTTCTGATGATATAATCACTATTGATAACATCACTAAAAAGAGAAAAATAAAAATTTTTAAGAAAAAAATAAAAACCGACTTCAAAAAATTAAGTGCAACAAATATAAAAATACACTAAAAGGTATAAAATAATTATTATCTTATTTAGTTACAACTAAACGACGAAATATTATACACGAAATTACTTTTTGAAGTTTTGAAATTATGTTTTGAAATTATGAAATTATGAAAATTATGAAAATTATGTTTTGAAATTATGTTTTTTGTATTTTTGAACTAGAAGTTGAAAGATAGAGAGCAGAAAATCTAATCGCCTCTCTGCATTGAAAATACAAATATTTTTCTTGATAAACAAATTTTCTTAAGTCCGAATACACTACGCTAGAATGAACTGTCAGCTAATCCCAATGAATTAGGTGTGGCTTGGTGTGGGGTCGATTACACTCTGCGCAAATTTTAGTAATTTAATTTAGTAAGGCATGTTGGCCATATTATTTTTACTTTACTATAGCGTATGGTCAAGTATTGTAATCGTGCATGAAAAAAGAGTTTTTTTCCTTCTTTTTTATTATTTAAATTGAAAATGAAAAAAAAAAATTTTTTGTATCCTATTTTTTTTTCAAATTTAACGTTTCAGGCAGGTTCAAGTGTCAATCTTCAGTACAATATCAGTTTTTAGAATTCACTCTTTTTGGAAATACAATTAAATGTCGATTTATTAAAAATACAATAAAACAAATAAAAATTCTAAACATTGATACTGTTGAGGGTGTCTGAAATGTCCATTTCTTCTTCTTCTTAATAGACCTATGGTCTGTTTATTCTAACTCTTCCTGTCAACGTTTTTTAGGTCGACCTCTGCTTCTTTTACCTGCTGGCTTGTTCGTTAAAATTTTCTTAAGAATTCGGTCTTCGCTCATTCTTTCCACATGTGCGTACCAATTTTCACTTCCATATTTGATCCAGTCATCCATAAAACTCTGCCTAAGCCCGTCCCAAGCCCGTGTTGAAAAAAGAGGAAGGTTCCTAGTGAGGTTAACTAGGGTAAAATCCCATTTGCTCACAGACCTAACGAAATGTCCATTTAATCAATACACAAATTATAAAAAGACAACAAAATATATTTTAATTATCGATTTAAATAATAAAATATATATTTCTCTATAGAAATTTATGTAAAAATTTATTATGATTTATATTTATTTATTTATTTATTTTTAAATTCAAAACAACAGGTTATGTTTCTCGAAACTGCGAAAACTGCCCAGCCTCCGAAATATCAAGAGACTTTAAATCATCCAAACAACAGTAGGAAGACTTGGAAGCTAAAGCACTGGCAAGATACCAAGGATCTTAATCATCATAAGATTAAATAGCCATATTCTCTATTGTCTATTCATTAGCCTCAAGAAATATGGAAAAAAATATATATCTTTTTTTATGTCGGTAATTTTTATTTATTTATCTTTTCATTTTCATCCTCAGTTGTTTTTTTATTTATTTAAGTTTACATTCTATAACATTAGAGACATATTTCTAGATAAAGATAATTAAATTAAATTAGAGAATAAAGAAAAAATAATTAAGCAAAAGGATTGGTCGGGGTTCGAATCCCCGACCCTCGCATAAATAGCGCAATGCTTCTAATAATTTCATTTTTCACGGCTCTGTAATGGCCTGAATATTAGTAAACTATTAAAGGTTAAATTTGATTAAATTCTCACATAATTATCTAACACAACAATAAATAATGCAATATAACTACGACTTTTCGATCGCATAATCTGAGATCGTTCATAAGTAGGGGGTCCTAATTTTGGGTATTTTCGAATTTTTACGCTGACAGAGGCTCATATCGTAATAAATAAAAAAAATATCCCCAAGTTACAAGTCTCTATCTCAATTTTAACCTGTACCTCACAGCGATGCATGTTCCCATCTAAATAACATGGGGTTTTTGGCATTGAGCGATCAATTTTTTATTTCGGCCAAAGTAATGGTTCAAAAAATTTGAAACTTTGTAGACATTATTCTTATAATAGTAGCCATCCATCTGAATTTTACAGATTTTTAGCTATTATCATTTTGGAGTCTATAATTTACTAATACTAAAATATAGCAGTATTTTAACTAGCTGTAACTCCAAAATTATAATAGATAGAAATCTATAAAAATTCTGAACCATATCTAATACTATTACAAAGATAAAGTCTACAGAGTTTCAAATTTTCTGAACCATTGCTTTGGCTGGAATAAAAAATTGATCGTTCAATACCCAAAACCCCATGTTATTTAGATGGGAAACTTGTATCGCTGTGCGGCACAGGTTATAATTGAGATAGAGACTTGAAACTTGGGGGATATTTTTTTTATTTATTTCGAACCATATGAGCCTCTGTCAGCGTAAAAATTCGAAAATACCTAAAATAAGGACCACACTAATGTGCACCCACTCCGATTTTAAATATAAACTGTTTGATTTAAATTTTTATTTATTTGGTCTTATTTACAGGTTGGTTTTACAATAAACGAGTGCTACCTCCCCGGTCATTTGGTCACCAGTTCCATGAGATTTATATTTACATGTGACTGGTCGCCTCGTTATTGTGTAGGTGGGGTTGTCTATTTACAAGATTTTTTTCAAGCTTAATTAATATTCGAAAAGTTAAGAGATAGAAAAATAAAAACCTATTCTAATGTTAAATTGACTCATTTGTCCAGCTTTTTTTTTTAATGAAAATGATGAGAGAAGGTGTTACACCAAAAAGGTATATCCCCTAAAGGCCTGGGTTGGCCCCTCCATCGTGAAAAGAAGAAGAAAGAATTTTATGGGCTAGGCGGGGGTCGAAGGTATCTGTGGATACGGGTCTGAAAGAGCTGAAGGTGATAAGTCGCGGCAAAGATGGTGGCAGGGAGCGAGTTCCAGTATCTGGAGGTCATAGGGATAAAAGAGATGGCGAAAGCGCTTGTTCGATTTTTATCCAATTTGACAGCGAAGTGCCAAACCACGTGTTTCTCTTAAAGACGGCTTTAGGGGGGATAATTGATTTCAGCTCGACTGAACAGACACCGTGATAGGATCTGTAGTACAGGGAAAGGGCAGAAACGGTTCTTCGCTGAGCCAAGGAATCGAGTGAGTTGGTTAGAGCCGGGTCTCCTATTAGTTTAATTGCTCGCTTCTGAATTGCATCCAGTGTAGCAAGAGAATGCTTGGAGGCCCCTCTCCTCAGAGACAGGGACGAATTTGAGCCTTATACAGTATAAGAAGTTGACTGGGAGTATAATAGCGTCTAGACCTAAATAGGTGAGCAAGCTTGCGCACTGCAATATACAGGGTGTTTCAAGAGGAATAGTAAATATTTCAGAAGGTGGTAGTATAGACGAATTGCAATAAAAATGTCAGATAACATGTGTCCAATGTTTATTGAGTACAGAGATACAGCTGTTAGTATGTAACCCAAACAAACATAAAACAAAGCCGAATGAGGACGTTCAAAGTTGAAGAAAAATAAAAATAAAAATTGGACACATTGTATATGGAATTTTTTTATTGCAATTCGTCTATACTACCACCTCCTAAAATATTTACTATTCCTCATGAAACACCCTGTATAGGGTTCAGTCTGGTCACGAAATCAGGACACAAACGAGTCTAGAAACATCTGTCAAATTGAGCATTACACATATGTGTTTTGAAAACCAAGAGACAACATTGACAAATTAATTTAAAGAAATTAGGTTTTAAGTATTTTTAAGTATATTTAAACATTTTTGAGTGCAATTTAAAAAAAAAAACTAATTCAAATTTAAAGGCACATTGATTATAATAATTATTTGAAATTAAAATTAGATTTAATAAGATCTGATTTCATGTCTCACCCAGATTGTAAAATATAACTTTAACAGCTACTTAACTAATTAGTAAACTATATCCAAACACTTGTCAATTAATCATGACATCCAAAAAATAATTTTCTAACTTTGGGTATTGTGATTAATTGAGAGGTGTTTGGAAAGGATAAAGACAATGTTATGAATGCATTATGCGCTGTACACCATTTATTAATATAATCTGTACTTTCGGCTTATGTTACAGGATGCTCCGGGAACCCGGATGCAAAACGACTGTACGACGATCTTCTCTCGAATTATAATAAGCTTGTGAGGCCGGTGGTTAACGTGAGTGACGCGCTCACTGTCAAAATCAAACTCAAGCTGTCACAGCTTATCGACGTGGTAAGTTCCATCTATCTACTGACATTTGACATGATATCTTTAATATATTAAATAGGCTGCGGGTTGGTGGGAGAGGCCGGGGCTACAGAATAATTGTTATAGAAAAAATCTATGCATAACTTTTGTATACTCCCTACATCATGGTAAAATTTCTTTCAATGGATTTATAAAATGTATACACATACAAATTCGGGGATAATCAGATTTCTGCTGCCTTTATATATACATAAATAAATACTCTTTAAATAAACATATATTAGTACAGACCGTACATTTCGCGACTAAAGTAGAATTAGCGTTATCATAATATGATATCATAAGGTTCTATTAGAAAGAATTTAATTTTAAGGACAGAATCTAAGATATTAATAGAAATATTATTAAATTGCGATACCAGAGGGGATTCATCCCCCAAGGTTCTATGTTTGTATACTTTGTGTGATAGTCAACTGCTATTTTTTCTACAATCCTAAACACTGTTGAGTATTTATATTATTATTAAAGTTGCTATCAGGAAATAAGAACTATATTTTTATGCAGATAATTTAATTTTTTTATTGTCAACGTTTCATCAACTTTGTTGACTTCTTCAGGGCTCAAATAGTTATCTTGCCCTCACATTTGTCATTTTTATAATTATTATTTCTTAGTAAACATAACAAGGCAAGTCATTTACATCAATCAGATTGAAATAATAAAAAAAAATTCAAACTGATTGATGTTAATGACTTGCCTTGTTATGTTTACTAAGAAAGAATAATTATAAAAATGACAAATATTCTGGGAAGATAACTATTTGAGCCCTGAAGAAGTCAACAAAGTTGATGAAACGTTGGCAATAAAATATAAATTATCTGCATAAAAAATATACTCCTTATTTCCCGATAACAACTTTAATAATTTAATCGATGGACATAACCGCCGAGGGGTAAACCGCGATTGGAATTAGGTGTACACGTCTTTGGAATTATGAGGAATTATTTTGGAATTCATTAGATAATGCTTCTTCATCTATTGTCTTCTACTTGGAAATGAAAGTGGAAATGGACCTCGGACATAACTAATCAAAATATTTATATTATATTTATCAAATATAAATAAACCACGATACCCATTTATGATCAAGATATATATATTTATAGAATTAATAAGTAATTCCTTAACTAATATTCTTAGAAAACACTATCGGTGAACAACTTTTCTCTTACATAAAAATGTTAGGTATTCCCCGAAGGCGAGCGCCTCTAAACGCTGCTGATTTTCGACAATAGCTGTTATTTAATGAAAAGATGATAGAGCTGCCATAATCGGGGATGAGGCCTGCTCTCATGCCGTGTTTGTATGAATATATAATGAATTAATGATAGTAATGCCACCTTGGGGTTATTAAATGAATTTATTAACGCCTGTAAAAAACATACTTTTAACTTATTGATGTTAATATATATTAAACTTTTTTTTAAATTTCTACTGAATATTATAAGAAATCATAAGTTGGTGTCATCTATCTAGAGGGGTTGTTTTTCACCCGTTACGCGTGTACATATGTCAGAGAGGTTCGCATCCTGCATGTGAGCCAGGTCGCCCGGATTGCTGTTACTGGCACTCGGGTTCGATTCCCGAGGGGGTGAAAAACAACCCCTCTGACATATAATTAAAAATATTCAATTCCATCGAATTTAATAGATGACACCAACTTATAATTTCTTGTAAATTTGAATCTATTACCATCGGCAAATTAATATCTTTCATATTGAATATTATACCTAGCTGTAGCTCAGTCAAAAACAAAGATAATGATTTATCTTAAATATGAGAAACTATGACTAGGCAGCTGTTGCTAGTTGCATATTGGAAATATTTAACATCCTTATTTTTCAAGTAAGTATATTAATTAAGGTATAATTTGTAGCTATGATTAGAGGTTGCAGGTTTGACGCTTTGGTGGTTGAGTTTATCGAACGAAAAATTTAGGCTAGAACCACTTAGAATGCTCATTTTTAATAAGAAATTCTCATCAGAATGGACGACATTTCGATCCCTATTTCTGGACTCCTTTTCAGTCTATTAATAGTCTTCTCCCACACTACTTGAAATCAACTCCAGAACTAGGTGTCGAAACGTCGTGAATTTTGTTAAGATTTTCTGATTAAAAATATGCAATCTAAGTGATTTTATTCAAAACTTTTCTTTCGATATGATTAGAGTATTTTCAAAATATAGTAAAAATTAAAAATTAATGTAATATTGAGTTTTAAATTAACCTTATAATGTCTATGATTTTTTTTTACAATTGAAGTATAGTGGGTATTATAGAATTAAATATTTGAATTGGAAATAAAATATCATTTTAAATTTAATTGTATTATATAAGTAAATATAAAACCAAAGATTTGAGCATCTTTTTTTGAAAATAGTTGGAATGTTTTTTAAAAAATCAGCCAATTAACCAATATATATTAAAAGAAAGAATTTAATTTTTAGGACAAATTCTAGGATTTTATTAGAAATATCCCCCCCCCCCCTCTGATATCGCAATATAAAAAATATTTATACTAAAATCCTAGCATTTGTCCTAAAAATTAAATTCTTTCTTTTAATAAGTAAATATATTTTAAATAATTTCTCATTTTAGTTATTATTTATTTTATTACATAATATGAAATATTTTTTTATTTATTTATTTTTTTGATATTTACAATAGAGATTGGTCAGCAAAAAATAACATGCACAGAAATATGGATACGAAAATATTGAATGTTGGATAGAGAATGTAATGAAGAAGGACACAAACAACGTCTTGCAAAAATCTCTATCACTATCAAGACAAGCGGCACCGAAACTAGAAATCCAGAGCTTACTCTCATCAAGATAGGAATTAATTCAATGGAAAAAACAGGACTTTCAACTAAATTAAAAATAAAAAAAAAAAAAAAAAATGAGGATTTTTCATACCATGTAATTATTTATTTTTTATTTATTATTCAATTTTTGTGTTCTGTCCAAAAAATGGGATATGATTTACACATTAATAATAGTAATAAGTAATAGTACTGCACCAGTACATACACTATTTAAATAACCTGTGTTTGATTTTTAGCATACATAACTCAAAACAACATAATATATAAAAGCAATTTGAACCGCGAAAGTTAAATAATATGATCAATAATTTCTTATGTTAATTCTACATTTAGAAAATTATTTTATTATTTTTTGATTTTTCGAAAAGGAAAAATAAATTGAGCATTCGACGGAACTCGAACCCGTGTCTCTCTCCTTTATGCGAAGAAAAAATTAAAACTAAAAGTTTAAAAGTTAATTTGTCTAAAAACATAAGTAACTATATTATAAATAGAAAAAGCCGCGAAAAGGAAAAATGACATTCAATCTAAAGAGCATATCTGGCGGGAGGATCCGTGGGCTAGTTGGTAAGGCGCTCTTCGCGTAAAGGAGAGAGACACGGTTTCGAGTCCCGTCGGATGCTCAATTTATTTTTCCTTTTCAAAAAATCAAAAAAATTTCGCTCAAAAACCAATGCTTCGGAAGATTTTCCTTCCTTCTTCAGGGTTTAAAAGGGGTCATTGTGGGAAAAATACAAGATTTGTTAGTGAGAAGATTGAGGACATAGGTTATTAATATTTCTAATATTTCAATCAAATTAAAATGCTTTAACCTTAATCTCTTAATTCTTTATCTTTACTTTGAAGCGCATCTTCATTGTCTTAGTAAGGCAAAACAGACATATCTATATATATATATAAAATTAAGGTTTTGTCTGTACAAGGATCCAAATCACGCCAAATTTTGGTTGCACGCGTTTCAAGCAAAGTTATGAACGAAAACACCCTCAACAAAATTCTTCCTGTCTGTCTTTCTGTCTGTATGTTTGCGTGGTTTTTGCGAAAACTTGCTCACGATTCACGTAAAAACGGCTGAAGGGATTATTATGAAATTTCATATTTGGAACAGATGTCTTCTAACTTACGTTTATATCTATAAGGGGCCGTCCATAAATTAAGTCACACAGTAAGGGGGGGCATCTCAGATTTGTGATAAAATGTGAGTGGGGACCCGGGGATCTTAAAAATTGTGATGTAACAAAAGTCAAATTAAAAAATTTAAAAAATTTAACTTAAAATATATTAAATCCCTTTAGTTGAGTTTAATTTATAAAAAAAATTTCTACAATTATTAAATTATAGGGTATAAAAATGATAGTGTGACGTCACAATACAGGGGTGGGGTTCCATGAAAATGTGACACAGAAGGGGGGGGTCTAAAGATTTGAAATTCGTGTGACATAATTTACGACGGCCCCTAAAGCAAATGAAAAAAATAAATATTTTTTCAAGATGATATTATTTATTTATTTTTAACCGACTTCATTTAATTTGGTTTTTCAATTTTTTTCTTATTTTATTTATTTGTTTATTTTTTAATTTGCTTTTTCAGTTTTTTTTCTTATTTTATTTATTTATTTATATTATTTTTTCTCTGACACTTAATAGAGAGAAGAATGTAGACCAACAGAGAAGGAATACGAAGATGCTAACAACACTAAAAAGCCAAGAAAAAATTATTACCTTATTCATGGATAAGATGGACAACATAAAATAAAATATTTCAAATCTTTGGAAAACCTAGATATATACTTAATTGTATTTGGTATGTAATAATGATTACAACTCTCTTCTTTCTGTCCCCTATATCTGAAAAAAGAGGCAAAAATTAGTAGTCATTTTAGCATTTGAACATTTGATAACGAAATAATTTCCATCTAGATAAATTTTTGCATTTGGCTACCTGTAGTCGTTATACTTTATCAAAAGTTCTCATTTATATATAGTAATACGCTAAGAATTTTATAGCGCGACGAATAAATTTAAACGATTTTTCGTTTTGCTATATCTTGTTATTTATTATTAGTAAGTACAATAAAAATAGGTATTAGTGACTTTCTAGACTATGAAATTCTTTACAAAAAAGATTTTTATATTTTTTTCAAACAGCAACCATTTTTGAAATACCTTCTAAAAAACTTTGTTGAAATTCCGTACATATCTATAAAATATTCAGAATTAACTCAAATTAGAGTTTAAATACTCTGTATAAGTTTCAATCAGATTTTGACAAAACACTTTTCAATTTAAGAGTAGATTGTAATTTATATTTTGATATCACCCAAAAAATACAGATAAACTCGAATTCAATCTGTGTTTTTATGGATAGGTACTAGATAGGTATTTTAGAAAATTGATTAAAAAAAAATTAAATAATATTTTATAATGAGCAAAGTTGTAGGGGATGTGATTGCTGACAACTTTTGTTTAAAAAAATTTCCCCCAAAAACCACCCAAAAAGGAAGGGGGGGGGCTCAAAAAATATGTAAATTCTTGCCCTTGGAGCAAACTCAACCAAATTTTGTATACATAATCTGTAGGGCCTCTAGAAAGCTAGAAATGCAAAAACTAACCACCCAAAATGGGGGGGGGGTCAAAAAATGAAAATTCTTGCTCTTGGACCAAACTCAACCAAATTTTGTATACATAATCTGTGGGTCACTAGAAGGCTAGAAATACAAAAACTGGGTGTGGGTGCGAGGGTGGGGTGTGGGTGCGGGGTTGGAATGGGGTGGGTTAGGTCATGGGGGTGCGCGGGGTAGAATGGGCGTGGAGGGAGTAAGGCGGAGTAGGGGGTGCGGGGGTCCAGGGGCGTGTCCCCGGTTAGCAAGAGGGCCGCCGAAGGCGGGCCTTGCAGCTAGTACTGTATATTTATCAAAATAATACTAACAACAACATAACAAAAGTAGAAATTATTTTAATTTTAATAATTTTAAAAATAATTTAATTTTTTTAAATCATTTTTTAAAACTTTTTTAAACAGTGAAATCTGCTGACTGGTACAAGTTTTTTAGGACCACTAGTACAGCTTATAACACTATCTAATTATTTTACTGATACCCTCAATTGCTTTAATTTATATCCAAGAACGTTTATTAACTTGGTTTAGTAAATCCGTAAAGATATCTCCTATTTACAAATTAAATTTACATCTTTATTTTTTAATTATAAGATTGAAGTAATTTTTGGAGACGGACTGATACGTGAATTGATGAGACAATCCAAAATTCAAAAAAGAGAAATAATTTAAACTTCTTTTTATTCATAAACCGACGTTTCGGAGGCTTATTCCCTTTTCGAGTAAGGTCAGCGAAGTAAATCCAATTTGACATTCCCTCGTCCCATCTTTCAGTGGAAGTAACAATATTATACAGTATTTCATTCTCAGCATACTGACTATAATTCTGCTGAGAATGAAATACTATATAATATTGCTACTGCCACTGAAAGATGGGACAGAGGGAAATGTCAAATTGGATTTCCTTCACTGACCTTTCAAAACCCTGAAGAAGGAGGGAATAAGCCTCCGAAACGTCGGTTTATGAATAAAAAGATATTTTAAATTATTTCTCTTTTTTTTGAATTTTGGACTGCATCATCAATATCCACTGAATTTTTAATTATGTTGTTAAAAAATAATGTATTAAGTAGATTTTAGGACGAAAGTCAAATATGGGACTGAAATTTAAGGTATCGGTTTTTGAGTATTGACATTTATTAATATTTTTTGAAATAATAATAAAAAGTTTACTTAACTAAGCTGAAACATGCAATCTTGTTCCTAATCTCATTTAGAGGAACTCGGAAGCATTTCTGACAAGGGTTCCATTTCCCCTGGTATCTTTATTTTCCTGGTGGAAATCTCGCTATGAAAGCTTTCGTCTTGTTCATCAGTTCGTGATTCAGTTATCAGGAGAAAAGTAGTGGAGAAATTAGATTTTTAAAGACATATCAGACTCCTTTTTCAATAATAGCATGTTCGACGTAATTGTCAGCTCTTTTATATCCCAAAAAGATTATTTGCTTCAAGATGAAAATTTTTCCAAGCAATCTTTTCATCTAATTTTAAAAAATACTATTTCTTTTTAAAAAGGTCCAACAAAGATATTCTGCTTGAATTTTACATTAATCAATCTAAGAAACTATTTTCATAAATATTTAAATGCTAACGCTTTTTTTGTTCATTTCTTTTATTTATTTTTGTTAAAGGGTGTGGATTCTTGGTGAAACATTTTAAATAAAGTAAAGAAAATTTTGAAATTTTTTGTAGAAACTTTAAAATATAAAATACTAGGTAGGTTTCAAATAAATATTTTACTTGTACCAGGGGTGTCCAACCTTTTGGCTTACACGGGCCGTATTTGAAGTAAAAACAAATGTCTCGGGCCGCAGAAAATATCCTAATTCTATTGATACTTTTTAATAAAAAATAAGCTGACTTGTTCTGATGTGGCCATCCACTTGACTTACCATACATACAATCTGGCTCCTCACTTTGGTTGAGTTTGGTACGAAAGCCTATATTTTCATTTTTTGATCCTACACCGGCTAGTTTTTGCATTTTTAGACTTCTGGGGTCCCACTGATTATGTATACAAAATTTTGTTGAGTTTTGTACAAGGGCCTATATTTTCATTTTTTGACCCTACACCCCCCCCCCATTTTGGACGGTTAGTTTTTGCATTTTTAGACTTCTGGGGTCCCACTGATTATGTATACAAAATTTGGTTGAGTTTGCTCAAATGGTCTAGATTTTTAGTTTTTAACTCCCCTCCACCCTCCTTAATTTTGTGTCGATATGCACCAAAATCTAATCAGCTCTTAATCTCAATGGACCAAAATTACGTGTGAAATTTGGTTTCGATATTCACACTAGTTTTTGAGCTAGCTCGTCCTCAAAAACGCACAGACTAACAGACTAACTAACTGACAGACTAACAGACATTTTGGCAAAACAATTATTATCTCGAAAAATATAACTTATTAGGCCTTTTTTGTAGAGCGAAATGCCATGGTTTCGCTCAATCAAAATAGTTTCATCCGTTTTTGAGATATTTCGAAAAAAAAGGAAAAAAACTTTTTTCATGCACGATTACAATACTGGACCATACCCTGTATGGTAAAGTAAAAAAGAGTTAATAATGAAGAATAATGATATCCACCATGACGAAGATGCAAAAATATCTTAAAAATATATAACAAGAATAGTAGGAAATGGAATAAAAAATAATTTTTATTAAAAAAAAAAAATAAAACCGACTTCAAAAAACTTAAATGCAACAAATAAAATAAGAATAACTCAAAAATAAAATAAAATCCACTAAAAGGTATAAAATAATTATCTTATGTAGTTAAAACTAAACGACGAAATATTAACATGAAATTACTTTTTGAAGTCGGTGCCAAACAAACTATACCTTTAAGTGAGCGTACCCGCCAATCGTACTAAGTAAGATCCGTCGAGTGCGATTCATAAAATGTATATGTTTGGCACAGACGAAAAAAATTCATTCGAATAGAGAACCTCCTCCTTTTTTGAAGTCGATTAAAATTAAAAACATAGAGTTTTTTTAAATGGGCCAGTCGATTCGTCAATTTCCTCAGTGGATATAAAATTGTCGAAACGTCTGGCCTAATAAAAAAACTATTTGTTTTTAATTTTATCCAATTCCCTACTATTCCTGTTATAAATTTCCTATGGATACGAATGATGTAACATTATCTTAAAAATATTTATATCTAATCAAACATGGAGTCAAAATATGACAAAATTATTTTTTCGGAAATCTTGATATATATTTTTTCACATTCATTCAAAATCTAAAATCTGCCTTTTTATTTTTCGAAAATTTTTGGGGAGATTGTCTAATTTCTTATTTTAAAAACAAAAAAAATTACGTCAAATTGTATCAGATAATATTATGTTTTCCAGTAAGTATATAAAAATCTTATTGTTTAAAGAAATTTATAATTTTATGTCGGGCCGGGTTCATTGTAGTGCTGGACCACGGGTTGGATAGGCCTGATTTATACTATACTTAGGAGATATCTTTACGAATTTACTAAACCAACTGAATAAACGTTCTTTAATATAATCGGTCGCTCCACCAGGAAGGCAACGAACGCTAGTGCAGGTGCACCATAAAACAAAGCATTTCTATCTTTCTTTCAAATAGGCGGGTACAAGAAAGGCTTTGGAATGAACTTCCAGCCAAATTTCATGCAAACCCGACTCTTGGCGCTCTCAGGTCTTCTTTCTTTATGGATCCCAATAACTGATATTCCTTACTCTTATTTCCTTTGTCTTTTATTCTTTCCCTACTATTTTCGCCTTCTAAATTTTTTATTCGTGTAAACTCTTTTGCCAATTTTGTCAAGTTTTTCAACTTATTTGTAACTAAGTGTTGTACAACACTAGGTGGGACCCAAGCTGCTATGTTTATATTCATTGTAAATAAATTAATTAATTAATACAATTGAAGTTATCAGTACAAACATTATATCATGAAATAATCTCTACTAGTGCTCCTATAAAAATTGTGCAAGTTAGTATTTGCCACCCTTTCTGAAAAATACTAGAAAATAACGCTCTAGCTCAAAAACTAGTGTGAATATCAAATCGAAATTTCACATGTAGTTTTGGTGCATTGAGATTAAGAGCTGATTAGATTTTGGTTGAAATCGAACCAAAAATTAAGGGGGCAGGGGTTCTTTCGTAAATAATTATAAAATATTTTTTTTAATTTCTCTATACCTTCCCCCAAACAAATTTGGACCTGGGTTTGTGGACAATAGAGTTTGCCGCCCTTTCTCAACATATACAATGGAACGATTTGTCCCATCAAAATTCCAGACGACGTTTCTCTTCGATTAGGTCTCTCTGGCTTATATTGATATTTTATCGAAAATAAATTTAAATAATATTTTCTTAAAATTCTTGATATTATAACTAAATTTAATTTTCTGACCTGGACTTTACGTGTCCGTCCCTCGAGCTTGATAAAAAAATCTTATTGTTAGGTCTCTTGCACCACCTGAACCACCCTATAGGCACGGCCCTGCCAATGACAGATTTCAATGTTTATATTGGCCTTAAACGCTTCAAAATTAGTAAAGTGTAATTAAAATTACTTCCGCTCTAGTTCTGTTCATTTTCTCAGTAAAGTACCTATATTAAATTACAAAAATGTCATCTTCAACAGTATAGCTCAGTAATGGCGAACCTTTTTGACAAGTGGGTTGGCATCCGTTGGAATGGGAGGGGGGGGGGGCAATAATTTAATTTGTAAACACAGAAAATTCAACAGATAAACTTGACAGTTGACCTTTTTTTTGTTCTCACTTTCAAAATTCTATAAAAATTTCGCAGTCACTTCATTTCCAAGTTCATTTCTGTTAGTATATTTTAAAAAATTCACTGAGGAAAACAATTTTTCAAACGAATATGTGTAACGAAACATCGTTAAAATAGCATTAGCAAGTTTCTTCATTGATATAAATTGGGTTCGTAAAGAATCCCATACGTTTAATATACCATATTTTAGTGTGGGATCATTATTATCTGCAAGTCAACTTTTCAAATTTATTTTTCCACACTATGCTGTTTTGAAATTCAATAATTCTATTTCATATAAATTCGATTAACTCCATTGTTTCAAATTCCGTTTTGTATGAATATTAAAATAAAGTGAAATGTATTTTCCAACTTTTAAATTGATTAAATTTCTTCTGAAAATCTTATTTTATTTCCTGTATAACGATTAAATATTTTTTAATTCCATTTTCTTGAATCTCAAGCGTATTTTCACAAATTGTTGCCTTTTGAAAATGTTATTGTAGGTATTTGAGGAAAATATTTCATTATTTTCATTTACAAATCCTTAGTGAAGATGTTAAGTTTCGTCAAAAATATTTTAATATTTTCAAACTTTAATACATTATTATTATTCAGTTCCATAATCAGTATTAGATGTAACAAATCATAGGAAAAAAGGAAACAATTAAACACCGGGTAAATCATACGACCAATCGCAACGTTTCGTCAATTTATTGTGGCTTCATCAGGCTCTTGACTAAATTATTTTAAAACACTTTGTTATTCAATTTTTTTCTTGCCAATTATATACATAACAATCTAAATCCATTTATTTATATAACACCATTGTTTGTTTAGAGTAGCAATGTAACCAGACAGACCAACCCTACACTTTCGACGCGGTGTTTAATTGTTCCCTTTTTACTTTACCATACAGGGTATGGTCAAGTATTGTAATCGTGTATGAAAAAAGTTGATTTTTTGCTTCTTTTTTCGAAATATCTCAAAAACGGCTGAAACTATTTTGATTAAAAAAATTGAGCGAAACCATGGCATTTCGCTCTACAAAAATGCTTTAATAAGTAAACATCGAAAAATTATATTTTTCGAGATAATAATTGTTTTGTCAAAATGTCTGTTAGTCTGTCTGTCTGGTTGTCTGTGTGTTACCAAATTTTTGTTGACAAGCTAGCTCAAAAACTAGTGTGAATATCAAAACCAAATTTCCCACGTAGTTTTGGTCCATTGAGATTAAGAGCTGATTAGATTTTGCTGCATATCAACACAAAATTAAGAGGGGTGGAGGGGGGGTTAAAAATTAAAAATCTAGGCCGTTTGAGCAAACTCAACCAAATTTTGTATACATAATCAGTGGGACCCCAGAAGTCCAAAAATGCAAAAACTAACCGCCAAAAATGGGGGTGGGTGGGGGGTGTGTGCAAAAAATGAAAATCTTGGCCATTTACCAAACTCAACCGAATTGTGTATACATTATCAGTGGGACCCCAGAAGTCTAAAAATGTAAAAACTAATCGCCAAAATAGGGGGGGGGTCAGAAATGAAAATCTTCGCCATTTGCCAAACTCAACTAAATTTTGTATACATAATCAGTGAGACACCTGAAGTCTAAAAATGGAAAAACTACCCCCCCCCTACATGATTATAAATAATTTTAGAGGCCATGTTGTATGGTAAAGTCAAGTGGATGGCCACATCAGAACACGTCAGCTTATTTTCTCTAATTTGTTACATCTTTAATACAATTTTCCAATTTTGACAATAGATTAATTTTTTAATATTTTTGATTGTCTGTTCTCTTTTATATGATATAAAAAATAAGTTTATAACAATGCGTGGGTCAATTAAAAAGGCTTCCTGGGTGTCTGACCCGGAGGTCATAGGTTCGTCACCGCTGGCTATAATAGCTAGACAACAATTCAGACTGGGTGCTTTGTCTCTATTAGGTATTAGGTTTAGTATACAAACATATATATTTCTTAAGATTAATTTTAAGGGTACTATGATTGAAAATTTAACATTTAGAAAAATTGGGAAAAACCTGTTCGAATATAAATCAAGTAGGATTATCTAAAAATGAACATTATTTACCATGATGGTTCTTGATCTTGACAAATATTATGTCATTAACGAAATCTATTTCCAACTTAGGATTTTAGGTGAATGTTTGGAGTGACATTCGAAATGTTGTTTCAATCATATACAAAATGTGTGTAAAGGCAACAAATTATAATTTTTACTTTCACATTTATATTCTATAGAATGTAATGTGAAGTATTCCGATCGCCTGCCTGGGTCCCGACTCTTTGATTTAACTATTGAATTTTGGAGAAATTAATGTTCATATGACATTTTCCATTATACCTTAATATTTTATGCCCATGGAGTTGCAGGACACCTTGAACATATGAGGATAAGTCAAAAATTACCTACACTTTTCGTTCTACAACTTTATTAAACTAAGATAGGAGGCGGCCGCATGCGCATGCTTTGAGTTGGCGCGTCTGTGGTCACGTGTGCGCAATTTAATCACGATCGCGTCAGTTGTCGTCTAGCTACAACAGCATAAGCATGTCAGCTCCGCTATCAGATTGCACCAAAGAGGAGCAACGAGGAGTGGTCAGAGGGTGTGAAATTCACCGGAGACTTTTGTCACAATACGGGGAAAGTGCTTTATCTCGTAAAAGCGTTTTTTTTATGGATCGAAATGTTTAAAAGTGGCCGAACGAGCGTAACACAAAAAGAGGGAGCTGGGCGACCGTCAACTTTGAGACGCTTTGAGACCCTGGCATACCCTCCCTACAGCCCAGATATCGCTTCCTCAGACTTTCATTTCTTTGGACCGCTCAAGGAAGCTTTGAGAGGTCGTCTTGTGGCTCGCTGGACCATGTGCATTGCTAAAGGTGGAGACTATATCGAAAAAAATGTATCTGTTGTCCACCTATCTTAGTTTAATAAAGTTGTAGAACGAAAAGTGTAAGTAATTTTTGACTTATCCTCGTATATAAACTAAACATTTTGAAAATTCCCATTGTATTAGTTCCAAAACGTTGCTTTTTTAAAAGAACATAAAAATCTTTATTAGGAAATCTGTTTTTATTAGACAAAAGGTACATAACCATTTTGGACTTTATATATATATTAAGAAATCTGTTATTATTATCATTATTATTGGCCAGCTTCTACCTTTATGGTCATGCCATATACTTTTAACGAGATATTCATTGCGTTTCTAAAGAAGATAGAGTGATCCAATTTCCGCAAAGTTTTCTAATTCCCAGTATCTCCCTTGAGGCCTTCCCATTCAATTCCAATGGGCAGAAGATGCTCGCCACACGACTGAGATTAGGATAGTTGTAAAAAAAATACTAGCAGCCCGTGATGAAGATGTCTGAAGATGATCACTTGCCTCAGAACAACAGCGACGCAGGTTTCTTAACTTCAGTGATCAGTTGTTTCGAACATACCAAGGCTTATTTCTGATAATATGTAGCTATTTTTATCTTAAGACTATATATTTTCGAAAAACTGATTTAAACCGGTGAAAAATGTATGTTTTCAATTAGGACTTTTGATATATAGTATTATTGATTACGAGTGATTGAACCTAAATGCAAAAATTCAATAAGCTGGTAATGATTCCGTAGTGATAAGCTTTATTTTTCCTCTAAAATAACTGGATTAAAACAGAATAATTTAAAATGAGAAATCAATCAGACTGTCCTCTGTTTGATGCAAATAAACATATGCATATACCTATATAGTTATATATAATGAATATAAATATATAATTTGTTTCTAGAGGCTATAGTTTCAAAGGTTCGACCTTCATCATCAATCTTTTTAATTATAAATATTTTATCTGTTATTTCTCATGGGTTTAAATATCCGATCGGATGTAAGCAAATTAGTTTTTGTTGTAATAAGAAGCTGGCCCCTGGTTTGTTATGTGACCAGCTTGATTGTAAAACAAACACGAATTTACCTAGATCCAATCGGGGTATTTGAACCCATGAGAATAACAGATAAAATATTTCTAATTAAAAAGACTTAATGATGAAGGTCAAACCTTCGAAACTATAGCCTCTAACAAATTATAAATATACATATTTATTTAAATTAGATATATAAAATTTATAAGTTTATCTGCATCAAGCAGAGGACAACATCAGTGATTTCTCTTTATAATTTAACAACTTTGCTTATTTCTGCAAAACAAAATCTTTTCGGAATAATATTCTCCTTAATATATTGGGTATATAGTGCGGGGTATAAAGACAAAATAAATGCCAAACTTCGGAAAATTTAGGGGAAAGCTGGATTTTTGCATGAACCTTCCTTTTGTGGCTCTAAACAAAGTCCCAAAAGTCCCCATTGATACGCTAAAAATGTTACGTGGGGTCAATGGTTACGATAAACGGGTTTTCGCGTAAATCTCGTTTATGATCACTTTTATCGAAGAAATAGTGATTATCCAATTTTTAGCTTAGGAAATTGGCTAAAAAACAGAGTATTACTTTTTTCCTAAGACTAACCATTTTCGAGAAAATTTGATTCAAAAAGTTCTAAACTTAAAATTGAAAAAAAAAAAATAGAAATATTAGGCCAATTTTGATAGAATTAAAAAATGTTTTAAAATTTCATTTAGAAATCACTGTTTCTATTTCTATCTCCGGGGCTATTTTATTTTATTGATGGGTGTTCAAAAATGATTGATTCTCTTGATGTAAGTACATGTATCAACATCGAACATGTAAATAGATGTCAAATAGAAAATTCTAGGCCGGAAAAGACCCTTTTAAAAAATAAACCTGTGACAAAGCTTTATGTCCACGATGCAATTGTTTATCTATTAATGCAGTTGATTGATTAACAGTTGACCTACTTTCAACTATTTGTAACCATTTTATTTTAATCGATAATACTTTAATCTATTTATCATTGAACTTACACTCTCCGATTCAAAATAAAGTTCGCAGTAAGAGGGAATTAATATAATCGTGCTAAGAAAAAGTGGTTTGTTTTTTTCAAAATATTTCAAAAACTGCTTAAACTACACTCACGAGCAAAGAAATGGAATCACCTCCCTTGCGAGTTATTAAATGTTAAATTCATTCTCAAATATAATAATAAAAAATATAATATATTTCCATTAGGTTATCATTCTACATTTATTTTATGCCTCCTCTACACCACTCTACACTATGAGCAAATTGGGCCATTTCAAGCCAACGCCAATGTGTAGAGGGGGTAAGAGTAAATAAATATTATATGTAATATTCATATACTATGAGTTAAGGATTCTTGGTCACTTGTTTCACATTAAAATTAAAAAAATTAAAAGATGTAAAATTTTTTTTAATATATTTATTTCGGGATATTAACCCATCTTCAGGAAGTACAGAAAATAACTTTATTTTCTGTACTTCCTGAAGATGGGAAATAAATTTATTTTCTGTACTTCCTGAAGATGGGTTGATATCTCGAAATGTATATATTAAAAAAAATTTTATATCTTTTAATTTTTTTAATTTCCTTAACTCATAGTGGATGAATGTTACATATAATATTTATTTACTCTTATTTTTATTAAAGATGTTTCACCTTGCACCAACACCACAATCTCTACTAATTATTGTGTAGAGGGGGTTTGGCTTTATTGGTCATTGGTTGACGCTGGCAATGAGATTGGCCTTCGGAGCGGTTTTTTCGATATATCAAAGAGTGTGCTGTGGCTAGGTGTCGTTTCCACAAGGCCATAGACATTGGCCCAACTCTTGGACCACTGTGTGGAGGCACCTTCAAATTAACTCGTTTTACTGGTGGCCAACATGGTCAACATGTTTGGCTCACGTTGGGCCATAGTGTAGAGGGCCCATTAAATGCTGAAAAATGAAACTTGTAGAAAAAATATTTAAATTTTTAATAAATTACAAAGAAACATACCAAGGATCATTGAATTAATGAAAAGAATGATTCCATTTCTTTGCTCGGGAGTGTATTTCGATAAAAAAAAGAAACGAAATCATGGCTTTGAGGTCTTTAAAAAACTTTCGGTAAATAATAAACATCAAAAAATGTGTTGGTGCAAGTGAAAAGGCCTTTATCTTCACCTGGTCAAAATCGAGCTAATCGCATCTCCTGTTTCTAGAGAAACTACTGAACAAAACTCTTTTTGTCCCGCCCAATAATTTCAAAAATTTACTCAGTTATGAATTTGTGAATATTTAAAAATAAAAAATTTAGTTTTGACTTATAACAGTTTAAATTTTGACAATTTTTAAGCAGATAAAAATAGGGCATTTCTTCCATTTTTGTAGGTATTCTATTCCGATTGCAAATTTGCTGCTGAATTCAAATATATAATCAAAAATTATACCCACATTCAACTCACATTTTTGCCATTCCTGAAAAAATTGGTCTGTGAAGATAAGCGCCCTTCCCTGACACCTTCACAAATGATATTTTAAGAAATATTAAATATTAATATTTTGATGAATTTTTTAGAGGGAAAAGCATCATATAAATGTGTTGACTCAGCTCATTATCAATCGCGACGTTTTGCCTTTAATCAAAGCTTCCTCAGGCTTTTAATCTTGTACTCTACACTTGGCTATAAATCAAATGCTTGACTATTTGCCTACCAAAAACAGCTCTTTACAATTATTGAAGGGCTCAGAGCCAAAGACGAACAAGCAACAAATCTCTGATAGTCACGTCAGAGAATTTTCAGTCTTATATGTGGAAAAATGACTAACTTTCAACCTTCATTAATATAAAATTTTAAAAATGTTGAAAATTGAATAATTTTTATCAACTCATATGCCATTCAGAATGCTTAACATGCCATTATTTTCATTAATTCGAAATTGTGCGTTGGTGCCTTTGTCTCTGAGCCCTTCAATTTAACAGCACTCTTATTATGTCCATTTGACCATATGTGTGTAAGAGGACCTGATAAAAGTGTTGTTACATTGTGAAGAGCTGTTTTTTGGTGGACATATAGTAAATCATTTAATGGAAAGCCATTTTATAAAATTATTGATCAAAATAAAAAAAAATAATTACCTACACAGGCCAACGATGAAAAAACTTTTTCAATAATTTTAACTAATTCCTGTCTTATTTGGTGTTCAGATTCCGAAAATAATAATAAAAATCTCGTATCATCCACTAATTTCTCACATTTTGGAACATAATGGGAATACTTATGCTTCATTGCCTGTTGCTCATTCAGTCCATGTGAAGGACGAAAATCTTAATATAATTTTACAGAAAATTAACTATACAGCTCATGATTGGATGCTGTGTGGAGATTTAAAAGTTGTCTACATGCTTTTTGGTCAACAAAAGAGATTTAAAAAGTTTCCATGTTTTACATGTGAGTGGGACAACAGAACAAGGGATCTACATTGGTCCAAAAAACAATGTCCCGTAAGAAAACCTAATATTTGCATTTTAGTAATTAAATATTATTGTAAGTTAAATTGTAACTTAATTAAAAAACTATGTTTTTTAATTTGTATATATCAAATTTTTCCTATTTTTTAAAATATATAATTGATGTCATTTTGTGCGAACATTGTGGGTGATAAAAAAAAAACTGATACCACCCAAAAATACATAAGATTATGGCAAATTGGTTTAAAAAGTTTTAACAAACATTTTCTTTGTTGGCCTGTGTTATTTTGCTAAAATTTGTGTGTTATGAAATTGTATGTACGGTCTCTCTCAAAAAATAATAATAATTTTCAAGCCAGTGATTCCCAACCTTGTTTTGAAATAAATTATTTTATTGAATTGAAAAGTGGAAAACGTAGGAATCAAAGATTAGTGATGAAGCCGAGGAAACCCGGGGTTATTTACAGTCAGAGTGGGATGGAATAGAGCTTACAAGTAGGCCTCTGGACCCTGATAATGCAGAAATTGCTAATTCACACCCTAATGGGGGAAGCGATATAGAAGGGATTGCCTCACGTCTTCCATTTGTAGACACAGTAGTAGAGTTAGGCCCAGTGAATTTGAAATAAATCTATATGAAAAATTTAGTGCTCCCATAAGAAAATTGTTCGAGAAGTTAAAAAATGAATTAGTAGATGAGATAAAGGAATTAATACTAACAAATCATTTAGCATTTAATGATAACCTCGGAAACCACTCAGGCTATTCAAGATAGATAGGCAACTTAAGAGTTAACAGAGATGGGGGAAAGCGAAAATTAAATACAGGGGCTAATCGATCGTGTGCTATCTTCAGCATCTCTTAAATATTGATAACCCCCTTCTATAAAATAAAATTCTTACTAGTCAAAGATTAAGATCCTATCCACGTGGAGAAAGCCTAAAAGGCCATTAGCTTTGTTTAACAAAACTTCACTGTTAATAACTTATTCTGGAATTGGTCTCTCAAAAAATCAAATTGTACCGGGTGATTCAATAAGGGTGACGAGGTACCGTATCTCAGGAACTAATAATCGTAGAAGTTTGGGAAAAAAATCCTTCAGAGAAAATCGACCAAGAAAAATTGCTGGAAATATTTTTTAAGTTCATACATCCACCGCTAGGTGGCTAAATAACTTCGATCGTATAAAAAATGCAATTTTCTCAAAATTTTTCCAATATAAGTTTAAAAATGAATACTCTCACGTTAATGCCACCATAATAGTCCATCTTTTTGATAAATGACTTTTTATTGTAGGACGTAAAATAAAGGCGGGAGGGGATGCTAAACTTTTATGGACTGCAGTGTCTATAACTTAAGTTTGACTTAACGGAATTTTGTTAACAAGGTCTGGTTCAAGAAAGGAAGGTTTGGTGAATAAAATAAAAAACCATCCATGCCATTATAGTTCTTGCCGCCCTCGCTAAGGGGCGTGTTTTATAAAGTTAACCGTTTTATTGATTTTTCTCCAAAATCTTAAATGGAACCTTATAATTATTTTATTAGATTCAGAAAGTAGATCAAATTTGCAACAAAATATGTTCAAACCGCATGTCGATATCTTCATTCGTTTAACAGTTATTGCTTAAAGAATATTTTTTTAACGAACTTATTAAAGAAACAAAATAGGTAATTGAGTTTTCAATTTTTTTTTCGTTTTCGTTTTTTTCGTAGTCAAGCATGCCATGGAGAAATAAAAAAACAGTTTAAAACTTTGTTCTTATTTTCATCTAATCACAACAATAATGATAATAACGCTTTTCTGTGTCGCCTGTGAGTAGGTATTAAATTTCAAAAATGTCTAATTTCTTAGAAGGCCGTGAAAGACTTGGTTGACAGTTTCTATGGAAACGGCGATTTTTCACAAATAGATGTTAATGTTTTAATTGTTATTTTATTGTTTGTTATGCTATATCATTATTGTTGTGATTAGATGAAAATAAGAACAAAGTTTTAAACTGTTTTTTATTTCTCCATGGCATGCTTGACTACGAAAAAACGAAAACGAAAAAAAATTGAAAACTCAATTACCTATTTTGTTTCTTTAATAAATTCGTTAAAAAAATATTCTTTAAGCAATAACTGTTAAACGAATGAAGATATCGACATGCGGTTTGAACATATTTTGTTGCAAATTTGATCTACTTTCTGAATCTAATAAAATAATTATAAGGTTCCATTTAAGATTTTGGAGAAAATCAATAAAACGGTTAACTTTATAAAACACGCCCCTTAGCGAGGGCGGCAAGAACTATAATGGCATGGATGGTTTTTTATTTTATTCACCAAACCTTCCTTTCTTGAACCAGACCTTGTTAACAAAATTCCGTTAAGTCAAACTTAAGTTATAGACACTGCAGTCCATAAAAGTTTAGCATCCCCTCCCGCCTTTATTTTACGTCCTACAATAAAAAGTCATTTATCAAAAAGATGGACTATTATGGTGGCATTAACGTGAGGGTATTCATTTTTAAACTTATATTGGAAAAATTTTGAGAAAATTGCATTTTTTATACGATCGAAGCTATTTAGCCACCTAGCGGTGGATGTATGAACTTAAAAAATATTTCCAGCAATTTTTCTTGGCCGATTTCCTCTGAAGGATTTTTTCCCAAACTTCTACGATTATTAGTTCCTGAGATACGGTACCTCGTCACCCTTATTGAATCACCCGGTACTTCCTGGGGAGACGTCTGCCCCAGTTTGGGAACAACGTGTCTAAACGAAATTTTATATTTAGTTTTTTATATTGAGATTAAAAGGTGATTAGATTTTGATTGAATTCGGAACCCGAGTTTCTGCCATTTTGTTTTTTGAATTAATTAATATTTCTAAATAAATTGATACGTTCTGGTGTGGCCATACACTTGACTTTACCATACAACCTGGCCACTCTCTTATATTTAATATTTGATAAATTTATTTATAAACATGTAAGGGGAGGGTTAATTTTTGAATTTTTAGACTTCTGGGGGCCCCACGGATTATGTATACAAAATTTGGTTGAGTTTGGTTCATGGACCTATATTTTCATTTTTTGGCCCTAGACCCCCCTCCATTTTGGGTGGTTAGTTTTTGCATTTTTAGTCTTCTGAGGCCCACGGATTATGTATACAAAATTTAGCTGAGTTTGGTACAAGGGCCTTGATTTTCATTTTTTGACCCTACACTCCCCCCCCCCCCCATTTTGGTCGGTTAGTTTTTGCATTTTTATACTTCTGGGGTCCCACTGATTATGTATACAAAATTTGTCTGAGTTTGTTCAAATGGCCTCGATTTTTAATTTTTTACCCCCCCCAAACCCCTCCACCCTCCTTAATTTTGCGACGATATACAACAAAATCTAATCAGCTCTTAATCTCAATTCATCAAAACTACGTATGAAATTTGGTTTTATTCACACTAGTTTTTGAGCAAGCTCGTCCACAAAAATTTGGTAACACACAGAATAACAGACTAACGGACTAACAGACATTTTGACAAAACAATTATTATCTCAAAAAATATAATTTTTTTGATGTAAAATAAAATAAAATTTTTACAATGCTTACTAGACTTACTTTTTTGTAGGAATCCAAAATGGGAAGGGCTTAAAAAAATTACTTTCCAAATCACGAAGCTCAAAACACTCTAGGAAGCTTAAATTTTGTATTGTGAAAATAAAGTCAGTCAAATTTGTTCCTATATCTTATTTGTGGGGAAATTTTCAAAACCTCTAGTTTCAATTAATGAGCTAGCTGATTTAAATTTTTGTAAACAAAAGTTCTAGATAGTTGTTTCCTCTTTAATTCTTTTTTAAAAGATTTTTGAGACTTTGGGAGACTAATTTTTACGGATATAAGTTATTTTAGAACGGAGTAAAACACCAATACAAGATTAATTTGTCCACCTAAGAATTGTATGCAATTTATAGAATGAGAATCTTGTATTGGTGTTTTTTTACTATGTTTTAATATAACCTATATCCATAAAAATTCAATCTGTAGCTGGAACCAGGCCCCTGAGAGCACACGCCTCTCCCAAATGTTTCCATTCTTTTTTCTTTATCGCTTCATTGAGTTTATTGTAAAAAAACCTTCACACAATTCATCGTCTGATTTACTTGTCGGTGCATAAACTTGTATCAAGATTGTAAAAATTCTTACATGTATTTTCATCCGCTTCTGTAGTTCGAGCGTATACTTGTATGCTTGTTTGATTTGTTTTAATATTTATTTTTATTAGTACTATTCTGTCAAAATATCCA
Source organism: Forficula auricularia (assembly GCA_024734495.1). Taxonomy (NCBI): domain Eukaryota; kingdom Metazoa; phylum Arthropoda; class Insecta; order Dermaptera; family Forficulidae; genus Forficula; species Forficula auricularia. Next base: position 18,640,015 of record JALMQS010000099.1, read on the forward strand.
TTTACTTCTATTATTTTGTTTTTCCATTTGTTATTTATGAAATATCTTACTACCTTTTGTCCTGAAGCTCTAAAAATTAGTTTCCCAAGGCCTCAAAAATCTTATCAACGAAATTTTCTGTAATATCTATTGAAAATTTTTAGAAAAATTAGTGAACTGTAAATCAAATCTGCATATTACATATCTTCTCTAAGGGTATAGAAATATTAGATTATAATATAATTCTGAAGCATTTTTATTTCGAAATAAATATTTTCTTTTTAATGCTATTTTGCGTTTATGTTTAATTAATGTTAGTCATCATTTGCTATCTCTTTCATTCCTCTAACAAGATCATGTTTTCTATTTTTTTTATCTATTTTAAAAGGACATTTTATCTTCAAAACGACAAAATATAATCATCTCAAGGGGAAAAAATCGAGCATTCCTGATATCTGATTTTTGTATTTCATCAAGGTTTAAACGCTGCACAAGGCGCTGTAAATATTGGTCCAGTTTGTTGAAGAAATTATACGGTCTATTAAACGATTCTAATGAGGTTTTCACGATTGAAACGAAGCTCGTTTGACCTCAAAGACTGACTTTGATAAAGATAGATTAAACGTTTAATCATTGGAGATTGTCGTGAATTGGCTAAAAATATTCTATATGGCAAACAATACAATTTAAGATCAAGGGAAATCGACATCACATAATATTACTAATGAGTGACATTTCGTATATATTATAAACTTTTTTAAGCTCATAGTCTTTTAATGTTGTTATTAATACAATTACACACAGAGAGCACCAGTGGCGTAGCGAGCTTAACTCGCGCCCGGGGCACAATACCTTTTTAGCGCCCCCCCCCCCCCATTCGAAAACCATATAATATTATATTTAAAATATACTCGCAAATTAATAAATAAATAAAGTCATAGGCTCAAGCTAGGCTTTAAATTTGAGACAAAAAATGTAGTTGAGAAAACAAGACTAGATTTTGAAATGTATATGATCATCTAGAACAGTGGTTCCCAACCTTTTGTGGCCCATCGCCCCTTTCTGGAGGTTGACTAACACCTATCGCCCCCTTTTCTTTTTCATTGTATATCTAATTTTAATTTGAAGTAAAGTATAAATAATAAAGCAGTTGTATTATTTTAAACAATTTTATTACCGTATATAAAAACAACCAAAGCAGTTTTATCCGGTCATTCTTAAATAAAATAGAAAATAAACTGACACGTTCTGATGTGACCATCCACTTGACTTTACTATACAACCTGGCCTCTCACTTATATTTAACATTTAATAAAATTATTTATAATCATGTAGGGGGGGGGGTTAATTTTTACATTTTTATTATTGGTAACCATTGCTGAAGACATGGAGGAATCGGCTTAAAATAAAAAATAACAATCGATTATTATCTAATACTAGAGGAATAACCTTATTGCATTCCATTTTTGATGTTTTGACTATTAATGGCAACCTCTACTGAAAACGTGGAAGAATCGACTTAAAATGAAAAAGACTAAATTCTTTTTTGGTAAACAACTCAAGCTTGACCAATAATAACCGAAATGTCAAAAATCGAAGGTAGAATGGTTATTCCTCGATTTTTAAATAAGAATCGATCATTATTTTTGAATTAAATTCAACATGAACTGCAAATAGCAAGTGATATCTGATTAATAATAAAGGAATAAACATATTAATATTTCAAATGAATTTGGATAAAGTTTAGCAACGATCCGTTGCAGTTTATTTAAATTTTATTTTATTCATTTTGTGAATTTCATCGATAACCAGATCATATAATTTTTCAAATTTAACATTTAACAATTGATATTAAAAACAGAGCAGATAGTCTAATAACTTCTTTTTGGCTTGTTTACCTTGTTTCTATACCTAGTGATTGTTTTAATTTTTTGATAGTTTAAAATAAACGATCAAAAGAGCGTAAGTATCATAATTATTGATATATAACAAAAAAATAAATAAAGCAAAGCAAAATAAAATTGCGGCGCATCCAAAGCATCCATGGGCCGCACGCCACTTGCCATATATAGATATATACAATTTATTTGTTAGAGATTTTTGTTTCGTGGCTTTGACCTTCATCATTAGACTTTTTAATTAGAAATATTCTATCTGTTATTTCTCTGAGTTGAAATAACCGATTGGATGAAGATATCAATTAATTGAGTGACCAGCTTTCTATTATAACAAAACAAATTTACCTAAATTCAATTGGGTATTTAAACTCATGAGAAATGATAGATGGGATATTTCTAATTAAAAAGACTTATAATGTAGGTCAAACTTTTGAAATTAGTTTCTAAAAAATAATTAAGGTAGTTGTTTCACCATATGGTTTTTCTTGGGATTTTTTTGAAATTTAGACAGATTATTTATTATTTAAATACTTCTGCATCGATTGGTGGCAAAACGAAATTGATGAACAATATAGTTCCGGAGATATTAAATTCCAAAGATAGAGTTTTTCAGATTCTTATACATTGCACTATACGGGATATCGGAAAGTTTACATACATATTTAATTATAATTAAGAAACTCTTCTTACCAATGTTATAAAAAACTAAACCAACATTAAACAATAACTAATAATTAAAAAAAAATTTAATTCATAGTTACAACACAGAGATAATAATGAGAAATGTATAATGAAAAATTTAAATTAAAAACAAGCTGGCAACAACGCATTTATTTAACCTAAAAAGTGGGTTAACTTTAGTAATTGTTTTGACGTTTTTTCGCTTCAGCCATTGCCGCAACAGATTTCAATCGCTTAATAACAACTCATTGTTTTATAAATCTCCCTTTATAATGTACTTTTCTGAAATTTCTATGATAAAATATATACAAGCTCGGACAGTGTTGCCACATTTATCAAACGAGCACGGGATTGGCTAGTAGTGGTACATAAACAGCAAAAAAGTTTTGGGCTTATGAATTATGAATCCTTATTGTCTGTTCTATATACTCTAGCATTAACTTTTTGCTAGTATTGTCGCGAAACAACTACCTTAAGTTTATTTGTATCAAGCAGAGAACACCCTCATTGATTTCTCCCTATAATTGAACAAATCAATTCCGATACTCTCGGCAAATTAAATTAATTAATTTTTTTTAATGTTTGAGAGAGGGGTGTTCGGTGGAGGGTAAAAATAAAAATATACCTCAAATCCTCTTAATCTAGCCATTCATCGCTAATTAATAATTGACAATATATGGCTTAATGTTGAATACAGTGTTTTAATAATATTTTTAATTGCTTTTGAAATATTAAAGATACCTATATGTTTTATGATTCAATTTAGGCTTAAAGTGTAGATGAATTAATATCGAACAATAGAATTCACTCAATAATATCAGATCCTGATTTTGACCATACAGATTACGTCCAAACAATAGAATAAAATCAATTAAAATTTTCTATAGTTACCTTTATTTTGTTAGATCCTATAATGGATAATCTAGATTCTTACTTTTTTTAAATTTTTTTAATTTTTTTTTTTTAATTACTGGAATTGATTTAGCAAAGTTTAGACGAAATTCAATTCATCCTCAACCAGTACAAAAATTCAAACATTAGAATTTTTTGTTGAAAACTCCATTTGGCAAGATATTTATTTTATTTTTATTTATTTCATTTTTCAACGGCTAGAAGCCTCAATTTACAAAATTATAAAATTATATATTACATACACAACAATATATTACAATACTCATTAAATACATCAACACATTACATAATTATACATTAGCATTATATTAGTTATTCATGAAGCTTCTTGAATAAAGCTGCTACCTTATTGATTTCCAAAGAAAGTTCCTGAGGATTAACCAATTTTGGTGCCAACTCATTGTAACAATGGCAGAGTCTGAAGACTGGATTTCTTTCAGGATGTCTACCAGTAGGCATCTCTGGATAGAATGGCATTGTTCTTCTTATTGCATAATTGGGGCTATGTAGAGGAAAGAGAGCAGCAAGCTCTGTACATTTTATCTGTCCCGACATAATTTTATATATAAATATGCAATCAGAGGCGATCATACATGAATTTACAGAAGCTAGGCAGAAAGACTCAGCAGCAAGAGTGTAATCATGATTAAATCTTGACATTGGATTATCCGTAAGGCATGTTAATTTTCTTAGAACTTTGTACTGAACTCTCTCAATCCTATCAATGTCACCCCTCGAATTCGGTCTCCAAATAGCAGATGCATACATAATTATAGATTTAGTTAGAGTTGAAGATAGGTATTTAATAACATCAGGATCACGTCAGATATCACGTTAATTTAACACCATATGTCTGAGCTAATACTTGGATGAATAATCATCTAGGTCTCTATATTCTTACTGTCTTTCTAAGTTTTTATATTCAACCTTTTCCCTTTTTTGTATGTTTTATAATTGAAAGGCCTAAAGGCGATGAGACTTGAAACCCGATTTCTAATTAATTTTACAAGGGTATGAACTTTGAGGATTAAGAGAATTAAAGTTTACTCGAGAAAATGAGGCCTTAGCTTGGTTGTCGTTACATTCTATATCAATTTATTTTCCTATTTCTGCAATTCTTTCTCAATTTGATATTTTTTGCTCGCAATCGCAACTTGAATGGTATCTAGTAGTCTCAATTTTTCACCACCTTTTTTAGTTTGGATAATTTTTCTGGCCCAATCCACTTCTTGAATGTTTTTTTATTTTTACTTTACCCTTCGTAATTATAGGCAAGTATTGTAATCGTGCATGAAAAAAGTATTTTTTTTCTCCATTTTTTTCACTGAGAGATAAGAGATGAGAGAAAAATTGTTCTTAATGGTAATTTTTGCGTGTGTTCAAATTCTAGCAAAATCACTATTTCAATTTAGGACATCTTAATACTAGTATACAAAATTAAGGTTTTGTCTGTACATTGCTCCAAATCACGCCAAATTTTGGTTGCACACCTTTCAAGCAATGTTATGAACGAAAACACCCTCAACAAAATTCCTGTTTGTATGTCTGTCTGTATGTCTGTTTCAGTGGTTTCCGCGAAAAGTTGCTCACGATTCACGTCAAAACGGCTGAAGGGATTATTATGAAATTTCATATTTGTATCAGATGTCTTCTAACTTACGTTTTTAGCTATATAACGTTTTGATATTTTGACCCCAAAAGGGGGTTTGGAGGGGGGGAGGTGCACGAATGAAAATTATCAAATAACTCCTAAACTAATAACTCTACGCCAAATTTTATATTGAGCAAAGTTGTAGGGGATGTGATTTCTGACAACTTTTGTTTAAAAAAATTTCCCAAAAAACCACCCAAAGGGGGGGGGGGGTGGAGGGTGAAAAATATGTAAATTCTTGCCCTTGGAGCAAACTCAACCAAATTTGGTTGGGCACGGGTGCGTGGGGTAGGGGTGCTGGGTAGGTTTCGGGGGGTGGAGTGTGGGGCTCGTGGGCTGGGGGTCCAAGGGGCGTGCCTTGCAGCTAGTAATATATATTAAGGTAGTTGTTTCACCATATGGGTTTGTATGAGTTTTTTTTAAATTTAGACAGAATATTATTTAAATACTTCTGCATCGATTGGTAGCAAAACGAAATTTATGAACAATATAGTTCCGGAGATATTAAAATCCAAAGATAGAGTTTTTCAGACTTCTATATATTGCACTATACGGGATATCGGAAACTTTACATGCATATTTAATTATAATTAAGAAACTCTTCTTACCGCTGTTATAAAAAACTAAACCAACATTAAACAATAACTAATACATTTTTTAAGAAAATTTTAATTCATAGTTACAACACAGTTTTTGAGATAATAATGAATAAATAATGAAAAATGTATAATGACAAATTTACACTAAAAACAAGCTGGCAACAACGCATTTATTTAACCTAAAAAGTGAGTTAACTTTAGACATTTTTTTGACGTTTTTTCGCTTCAGCTATTGTCGTAACAACTTTCAATCTCTTATTAAGAACTTTTTGTTTTATATATCTTTCTTTATAATGTACTTTATCTGACATTTCTATGATAAAATATATACAAGCTCGGACAGTGTTGCCAGATTTGTCAAACGAGCACAGGATTGGCTAGTAGTAGTACATAAACAGCAAAAAGATTTGGGCTTATGCATTCTGAATCCTTATTGTCTGTTCTATATACTCTAGCATTAAATTTTTGCTAGTTTTGTCGCAAAACAACTACCTTAAGAAAATATTTCCTCTTCGAGCTGGGTCAATTAAAAAATAGATTTGATGTTCTAGTCCTCTAAACCAAAACAATTAACCATTTCTTGATTGAAAATGTGTTTTTAGACATTATTTCAACAAAAAAAAAAAAAAAAATAGGAAAAAGTGAACTGAGCTCGTTTATTCAGTTCCACGCTGTCCTTGATTTCGAGGATCTCATACATGAATATTACATAATAAATATTGAATTAAATCCATACGCCCTTGTGACACTTTTCTTTATTCTATTTTTAACCCCGTGCTGGAAATAATTCAAGGATTGTATGGTTTCGAATCGATTGATTTTTATACAATCTAACAATATATTCTATTATTATTTAACGAATCTCCACCCCTCAATCTCGAGAGTGATTCAATTCACTTTCCCCTGAGTTATGAATGCCTGTCCTATTTATCTTCTTTTAATCATTTATTAAGGGTGTCTTTTGTCTAAAAAAAAGTTGTATTTTTCTTTTTTCCACAGAGCCATAAAGTTTTTAACGAAAAATACGATGGTAATCATAATGAAACTCGCTCACCCACCCTCGCGATACAAAGCACAATAGCTTTTGTACCTCATACACAACTGGTGGTTTAGTTTAAGTACAGGTAAAAAAAGCAGTTAACTTTATTATCTATATTATTTTATCAACAAAAATTTTATTAAGAATTTTTTTTTATATATAGGTACAAAGATTTTTTTTCTTTTGTAATAACATCGAAGAAAAGAATTAAGAATAAACTAATTAAGTTAACAATATGGAGGACAAATCAATACATTATTATAGGATCTTCGATAAATCAAGTTGAATAACAATATCTACAAACAAGAAGATTGAATCTTGGAAATATTAAATTGGAATAGTTTATTGTCAACAAAAAATTACATTTACCATATATATTTATACAATTTGTTAATTACATTCTTTAAACTTCAAGGGCTATTTGTCACACAATGGGCTACTTGCATGAAATTTTTTGTTATCCAAAAGCTAAAAATGAATACTTTTTATTCCATATCTGCATAAATTTTACTGTCGATTTACACATTCAAACAATTTATCTTCTTAACATAAATATATAAAAAGAGAAAGTGATGTTTCATCTATCAACGCACAGCCTAAACCGCTTAATCTAGTAAGATGAAATTTGGATTGTATATTCTTTCAACGATTTATGGGTGTGCTAAGAAGGGATTTTTTGAAATTCGAACCCTAAAGGAGGGAAAGGGCCCCAAAATTTGTTTTCAGAGTTTTTCAAGATCTTTTAAACCAGAAAAGATATCGATATGATGTGGGTATAATATAGCTTAGAAAGGTGAAGCATTGAAATACAAAAAAAAAACATAGTTGAGTATTTTGCTCTATTTGTCCCCGAAAGGGAGTTATAGTCATTTTGGGGTAAATTTTTGAAATTTTTAAAGGGCGCTATATCCTCGAGTTTTTAAGTTTTAGCATTCAAATTTGGTGCAAAGTTTTATTAATGCTAAATCTCGGTAAGGTTTTTTTATTTTTTTGAAATTTGACGCCTGAACTTAAAAATGGGGGATTTTTGATTTTGTGGTCTAAAACACAAAAGGTACCCTTGGACCAAACTCAATTAGATTTTGTATACATAGCCACTAGAAGGCTAGAAATGTAAAAACTAATCACCCAAAAAAAGGGGGGGGGGATAAAAAAATGAAAATTCTTGCCCTTGGACCAAACTCAACCAAATATTGTATACATAATCTGTGGGTCTCTAGAGAGCTAGAAATGCAAAAACTGGGTGCGGGGGTGGGGTGCAGGGGGTCCGGGGCGGGTGCGGAGGTGGAATGGGGGTGGGGTACGGGGAGGGGGTCCAGAGGCCGTATCCCCCTGGCTAGTAAGAGGGGCCGGAGGCGGGTGTCGCAGCTAGTTTATCTATACCTATAAAAAGTCACTAGACAGAGCTTCGCATATCACTGATTGCCCTTATTCAGTATTAAATATTTTGTTCTTAGTTGTCCTTACATACTGTCAAAAAAAACTTATTATCATCTAATATAAATAATATAATCCATTTATAAGTGTAAAATCGATTAAACACAAAAAAAAAACGAAATCTAAAACAAGATTTATTACTGAATATGGTCAAACAGCGGGGCAGGATCTGACTAATAAAATTTTATTATTAGATAAATTGTTTGAATTTGTAGATCGACCGAAAAAATTATTATAATATTGACTCCGTATAACTTTTTAGGTGAAAAATAACAGTTTGATTGATTGTTTTATTTCAGAGTTTTCGATCCTTTAATTTTAATTGATGATCTGCAGCAGGGGTCAATATTTTTAAAATTAGCACCAAAGCTTAGAATCATGATTAAGATTACATAATTAGACTTATTAATTTTAAAATATTATAAAACCCTCAAGATGATCTAATAAAGGGTCAAAAGCTAGAAAATAAAACAATCAAAGTGTTAGTAAACTTGAACCGTCTTAAAAGTAAATAAAAATAATATGTAGGAATTATTAAATTTATTTCATTTTGTGACAATAACTCTTTTAATTTGAAGAATATAATCCATGTAGGCAAGAATTTTCATTAATTAGATGTATACCTATATGTTGCGGTAAAGACTCGTTTTTAGTAAGAACGCGTTCTTACTAGCTAAAACGCGTTTCGCTGAATATCTACATGGCAACTAGAGTTTACTGATGTTGGTTGAGTTTGGTTCAAAGGTCTAGAATCTTCATTTTTAACCTTCTACCTCATTTCGTGTATTTATTTAAAAAAAAATTTAAATGAAAATGCTAAAAATTAGAAGAAAAGTTGTAGAGGATATAATTTTTGACATTTTTGTTTAACAAATTTTGAAAATAAACACACGAAATGAGGCTGAAGATTTTAGACCTTTGAACCAAACTCAGCCAACATCAGTGAACTCTAGTTGCCATGTGGGTATTCAGCGAAACGCGTTCTTACTAAAAAACGGGTTTTTACTCCAACATATATACCTATAAATTTTAAAAATACACAGCTCAAAATGGTCTAGAGAACAATATATATTTTTTGTCAATAATTCTGGTTAATGTAGGTCTATTTTAAAATATCACCACTCATTTTATTCAGTATACATCTTAGAATAACATAAGTTAGAAGAAATAAAATTTAAGAAAAAATAATTAGTAATATAGTAGAATTGAAGAACTTAGTGGATGAACATGTTAAGTAATATTTTTTGACTGGAAAAACATGTAGACACACGTTTATTCATTTGTTGTTCTTGAGTTTTGATAATCTTTAATTAGAGCTTGTTTTAAGAAGATTAAGATATTTAATAATATAACAGATAAAATTAAAACAATTTTCCCAAGTTTTAGCAATTTGTAACTTAACATGTTAATGTACTAAGCTCTTCATTTGGAAGAAAGAAATTTCACTTTAAAGTTTTATAACAACGAGAGGCTAGAATGGTCGGCTTTGAATTGCATTTACTTGGGATCGAATCTCGCTTCAGTCAGAACCATTTTCTCAATAAATCCAAGGGAAAGAATATGCTCTTGATAGTATTAACCAACGCTCCGACAAGTAAGGCACTCGAAGAAGAATAAAAATTATACAGTACCTATTAATGATAATAATAGTAATATTCTCAAAGAGAAACAAAGAGATTGTCTTCTGCTTGATGCAAATAAACATATACACATATATATCAAGATGATATATCTGTATATATATATTATTTATTTGTTTGAGACTAGTAGTTTCGAAGACTTGGTCTTCATCATCAGTCTTTCTTCAATTATAAATGTTTTTCATGGAGTCAATATCATATGGATACTGAAAACTTGGTGTTCCTTCGTCACTGGAAAGACGAAGGAACACCAAGTTTTCAGTATCCATATGATATTGACTCCATGAAAAACATTTATAATTGAAGAAAGACTGATGATGAAGACCAAGTCTTCGAAACTATAGTCTCAAACAAATAAATAATATATATATACAGATATATCATCTTGATATATATGTGTATATGTTTATTTGCATCAAGCAGAAGACAATCTCTTTGTTTCTCTTTGTGAATCAACAACTCTGCTACTCTCGGCAAAACAAAAACTTTTCAAGTAATATTCTCGATTATTTTGTTGACAAATTGACAAAAAATATGAAATATTCCATATCAATTATCCAAATATGTCCTGTTTTTACACTTATAGTAGCAGGACAACGTCTTAGGGCCAATTGTATGTCGGTTTGTAAAGTCTTTGTTAAAGTTGACAAAGGGTAACCATAGCATTCGCCTTGTTCCCGGCCGGATGGCCAATCAGATAACAAGCACTTCATCTGATTGGCTATCCTGACGGGCACAATGTGAATTCTAAGGTGTACCCTTTGTTAACTTTAACAAAGACTTTACAAACCGACATACAACTGGCCCTTAGCATACTCAAGATTAAGTTCAAATTGTTTAAATAATCTAATGTTTTCTACATTTGATTCAATCGCGTATCAAATGTAGGGAATTTTTGTCAAATATTGAGTGAAAATAATATTTGAACTTATATATTTCAAACTTGAAATAATGATCTTAAATAAATTTTTATAATTTTTCTAATTAATATAACAAAGAATAATTACTATATCAATGAGAATTCTCATTGATATAGCAATTATTCTTTGTTATACTAATTATAAAAATTATAAAAATTTGTTTAAATAATGTTGGGTAAATTGAAACAAGTTTCCTCTGCTCTCTCCAAAGAAGTGTTGACGAGTCTGAATGTCTTCCGAATAGTGACTTGGCTTTCACTAAGCACTGTATCAAACAAGGTTGAAGGTGTTGAAGTCGGCCAGATTTTGGCAAAAAGACAATGTTTTTTTTTCTTATCCATTAAGCTGTTAAAAACTTTGAAAATTAATTTAAGGTAGTTATTTCACCACATGGGCTTTCTTAGGATTTTTTTTGAAATGTAGACAGATTATTATTTAAATATTTCTGCATCGATTGGTGGCAAAACGAAATTTATGAACAATATAGTTCCGGAGATATTAAATTCCAAAGATAGAGTTTTTCATACTCTTATACATTGCACTTTATAAAAAACTAAACCAACATTAAACAATAACCAATACATTTTTTAAGAAAATTTTAATTCATAGTTACAACACAGTTTCTGAGATAATAATGAATAACTAATGAAAAATGTATAATGAAAAATTTACACTAAAAGCAAGCTGGCAACAACTCATTTTATTAACCTAAAAAGTGTCTTAACTTTAGTACTTTTTTGACGTTTTTTCGCTTCAGCCGTTGTCCCAACAGCTTTCAATCGTTTAATAAGAACTTTTTGTTTTATAAATCGACCTTTATAATGTATTTTATCTGTCATTTCTATGATAAAAATATTCAAACTCGGACAATGTTGCCAGATTTGTCAAACGAGCACGGGATTGGTTAATAGTGGTACATAAACAGCAAAATGTTTTGGACTTATGAATTATGAATCCTTATTGTCTGTTCTATAAACTCTAGCATTAACTTTTTGCTCGTATAGTCGCGAAACAACTACCTTAAGGCCGAAAATATTGACATAATTACGGAGCACCAGCTGCAAAAGTTCTCCAAGTACTAGAGCACTGTTTATTGTAGGAACAATCTTTCAGAAAACCAGGTTCCTTTCCTTGACAATGTTAATATTTGACCACATATCATCATAATGATGAAAGCACACCATATCTATGCACATTTTGTAAATATCTGATCATTCCTCTCCACCATACTTTTGCAACTTATTAAGAGATGCAATACCATTCGTCAAAGAGTGGGAATCAAATTTCTATTAGGAAATAAATCGCATCAATACTTGAGTCAACTTTTGCAACTCGAGTTGCGACATTATGCCCAAAATTCCAGCCCTAGCTTGATTTTTCTGCAGAGAGTTCGCGATCTTACCCTATTGTTTCAAGAAAAACAACATTGTCATATTGTCTCTCGAACTCGTTTTTATGCATGATAGATACATTCATTAGAGATTATAGAAAGCATTCAACACTTTGTAAATGTGTTGGGAGAACATATAGGTAATAACTATCCCAATATTTATTTGACAACTTAATTTTGAGTAATCCAAGACTTTTCGCAAATTTAAGAGTAGATTATGAGGAGTATTTTAAAATTTCTTTCTTCAAATTTAAGTTATTGTTTATTCTTGAATTTTATTTCTTCTTTCATTATAGTAAATCAAAGAGGTTGTTCCATACTTGATGCAAATATACATATAATACCTAATATAAATATGTACTAATATATAATTTATTTATTAGAGACTATAGTTTCCAAGGTTTGGCCTTCATCAGTCTTTTTAATTAGAAATATTTTATCTGTTAATTCTTAAAGGCTCAATTACCTGATTGGATAAATATATTGGTTTTGTTTTTTGGTTTGTTATGTGGCCAGCTTGGTATAAAAACAAACTGATTTTTTTTCAATGAAATTGATGAGAGAAGGAGTTACACCAAAAAGGAGCATCCCTTAAATGCATGGGTTGGCCCCTACATCGGCAAAAGAAGAAGAAGAGGTGATTTTATGGTCTGGGTCCGAGTCGAAGGTATCTGTGAATGCGGGTCTTAAACAACTGAAGATTATAAGTCGCGAGGAAATCGGTGGCTGTGAGCGAGTTCCAGTCTCTGGAGGTCATAGGGATAAAAGAGTTGGCGAATTTAAATATATCCGATCAGTAATTGAGAAATAACATAAAATATTTCTAATTAAAAATATTGATGAAGGCCAAACTTTCGAAGCTATAGTCTCCAACTAAATTATATATATATATATATATATATATATATATATACATATAAATTTTACATCATCTGTCTGATTCTTTGGGGAATCGAAACAGATGAATTTTGTTCAGTTTTTCAATAATAAATTTTATTTAGAATGTTTATATGTTAACATTTAAATGAAAACGAAAGTTAAAACTTTTATCCGGTCACTGCCCTATTTTGGTGCACTTGGGACCAGACTCGTTTTGATAGTGAACCAAGAGTTGTCCTGTATCTCTTTTTTCAACTCTTGGTTCACTATCAAAACGAGTCTGGTCCCAAGTGCACCAAAATAGGGCAGTGACCGGATAAAAGTTTTAACTTTCGCTTTCATTTAAATATATATATGTTGCAGTAAAAACGCGTTTTTAGTAAGAACGCCTTCTTATTAGTTAAAACGCGTTTCGCTGAATACCTTTATGGCAACTAGAGTTTATTGATGTTGGTTGAGTTTGGTTCAAAGCTCTAGAAGCTTCATTTTTGACCTTCCGTTTTATTTCGTGTGTTTATTTTCAAAATTTTTTAATCGAAAATGTCTAAAATGAGAAGAAAAGTTGTAGAAGATGTAATTTTTGGCATTTTCGTTTAAAAAATTTTTGAAAATAAACACACGAAATAAAGCGGAAGGTTAAAAATGAAGATTCTAGACCTTTGAACCAAACTCACTCAACATCAGTAAACTCTAGTTGCCATAAAGGTATTCAGCGAAACGCGTTTTAACTAGTAAGAACGAATTCTTACAAAAATAAGCTGACGTGTTCTGATGTGGCCATAGACTTTACCATACAACCTGGCCCCCTCACTTATATTTAATAAAATTATTTATAATCATATAGGGGAGGGGGGTTAGTTTTTGCATTTTTAGACTCCTGGGTTGATTATGTATACAAAATTTGGTTGAGTTTGGTACAAGAGTCTAGATTTTCATTTTTTGACCATACCCCCCCCCATTTTAGGCGGTTAGCTTTTGCATTTTTAGATCTCTGGGGTCCCACTGATTATGCATACAAAATTTGGTTGAGTTTGGTACAAGGGCCTATATTTTGATTTTTTGACTCTACCCCCCCCCCCATTTTGGGCGGTTAGTTTTTGCATTTTTAGACTTCTCGGGTCCCACTGATTATGGATACAAAATTTGGTTGAGTTTGGTACAAGAGCCTATATTTTTAATTTTTAACCCCCCCTCCACCCCCTTAATTTTGTGTCGATATGCACCAAAATCTAATCAGCTCTTAATCTCAATGGACCAAAACTACGTGTGAAATTTGGTTTCGATATTCACACTAGTTTTTGAGCTATCTCGTCCACAAAAATTTGATAACGCACAGACTAACGGACAACCGGACAACCAGACAAACTAACAGACATTTTGACAAAACAATTATTATCTCAAAAAATATAATTTTTTCGATGTTCACTTATTAGAGCTTTTTTGCAAAGCGAAATGCCATAGTTTCGCTCAATTTTTCTAATCAAAATAGTTTCAGCCGTTTTTGAGATATTTCGAAAAAAAGAAGGAAAAAAGCCACTTTTTTCATGCACGATTACAATACTTGACCATACCCTGTATGGTAAAATAAAAAGGTTTTTACTGCAATATTTACATATTTATATTCATTATATATATATGTGTATGTTTATTTGCACCAAGACAAAGACAACCTCATCTATTTCTTTTTGTGAATCAACAACTCTGCTAATCTCGACAAAACAAAATCTTTTCAATTTATTTCCTTTATACCTTCCTGATTATAGGATATCTCTGATTAGAATGAGAGCTCATTTTTTAAAATTTACTCACAATTACCAGACATATTAACAAAAATTTGATCCTATCAGTCAAACAAAAGACCAGCTTATAGCTAATATTATAATAAGCTTTTATTTTTATCTCTAAGTAAAACTGACATTTTGAGTCAACTTTCGCAAAGATAATATATTAGTTAATAAGATTCTCTTTATTATTACAATCGTTATCCTAATCTGATTTGATTAAATTTCATCTAATTCTGATGTTTATCTTGATAATTTTCGTTTAGATGTGGTGATAAGTTTAATCAAATCTTATAAATTGGAATATTCATGATTTTCTCTCCTTCTCTCTTTCTATGCCAAATGTAATTTCAACTCGCTTTGATCTTTATCTAATCCCTAATAGTTGCAACCCTTGCTTGTTTTCATTGTATATAAACTATTAATACCAAGGCTTAGGTCGTTTTGACTATTCACAATCTTTAAATAATATAAGTGAGATTTTTTAATAATAGATTTAAAAAAATTCACTGATATTTTTAGAATACACATAAAATTTGAAATAATAATTATAATATTAAATTAGGTAAATAAATAAAGTTAGATGAAATGTTAAGCCTTTTATTGTGGATAAAACAACACATTTATTTAGAAATTTGATTGACAAAAAGCCGAGTTTAGGGCTTAAATGAATTTATAAAATAGAAAATCTATCTAAAAATGATCACTTGAAACTGAAATACTCAGCTTAACTCGGTTGTTTGTCAAGTAAATTTCAAAAACAATGTGTCATTTTGTTCTCTATAAATGGGTTAACATTTTAGTCTATGAAAAGCAATTTGATAAATATAATAAGTTATAGATAAATGAATAATTGACTTGACTAAATTTTGAAATTTCTGAACTAAAAATCCATAATATCTAAGTGATTATTAGTTTTAAAAATAATATTATTATAGATAAAATATTAACCATTTTATTGTGGATAAACCAACACATTTATTTTGAAATTTGATTGACAAAAAGCCAAGTTTTGGGCTTGAATGTATTTATAAATTAGAAAATCTATGTAAAAATGATCACTTGAAACTGAAATACCCAGCTTAACTCGGTTGTTTGTCAAGTAAATTTAAAAACCAATGTGACATTTTGTTAAATGGCTTAACATTTTAGTTTATTAACGGTAATTTGATAAATATAATAAATACTAAGTCATAGACAAATGAAAAATGACATGACCAAATTTTGAAATTTCTGAACTAAAAATCCGTTATATCTAAGTAATTATTAGTTGTATAAAATAATATTATATTAGATGAAATATTAAGCATTTTATTGATGGATAAAACAACACATTTATTTTGAAATTTTATTGACAAAAAGCCGAGTTTTGGGCTTAAATGAATTTATAAAATAGAAAATCTATTAGTTGAATAAAAGATTTCACTGTCGATGGTAACAGAATTGTTTTTATTTTAGGTTAAAAATAAAATAAAATGAGAGAGTCTTCTGTTTTTTAAATAAAATAATTTTTAATTATTTCTAGAGACTATAGTTTCGAAGGCATTGCCTTCATCATCAGTCTATCACAAATATTTCAAATTAGTTACAAATTAAGATTTATACATAGAAAATTTTGAAAAATATATAATGTCTTTTTCTTCATGTTTCTTCTTGGGAGATTAGAATATAACTGGCTCAATATCTGGGTTGCTCTTTTGTTTAGGCATTTTCTAATGAGTTTTACCTGAATGAATGGAATGTTTTTAAAAAGGGTCATTGATAATTTCTAGTTTTTCATTTAAAGATTCAATTGGGCTTTTTTCCAAGGATTTTAAAATTTCAATGGATTCTTTTAAAGAAAGAATTAAGGGGTCATTGACTTCTTTGATCAATTTAATTTTGGATTGATCTGGAAAACTATGATTGTTAGCATTTAAATGCTCTGCAAATGCATAATTTTCATATTTTAATTTGTAGGCTCTCTTGTGTTCATTGATCCTAATGGATAAATTTCTTTCCGTTTTTCCTATATAAGTTGCATTGCAATCTTGGCATGTCAATTTATATACACCGGATTTTTCATTTTTCGGAATTTTATCTTTAATTTGACTTAATTCACTTCCTAATGTATATGGTGATCTAAAGATTGTCGCGTACCCTAAAGATTTTAATTTATGCTTTATTTTTTCAGCATCTTACCATAATATGGTAATATTAGTTTTGGCAGATCGTTAATTTGGGAATTTTGTGAATAGATTAAATTTAAATTTGATTTTTGAATTTTACCTTTTAATATTTGATCTATTAAATTGCTTTCATAACCATTATTTATAGCTATTTCTATAGCTATTTCTATAGAAAACCGAAACCTTCTTGAAAACACAAAAATTTCAATCAAATTAAAAACCCAGTAAATAAATATAACAAATTAGTTAGGGACAAAATTAAAAATTCCAAAATTTTAAACGAAAAAACCAAAATGTCATTAATAGAAAAGAACCCAAAGTGTCCTAGATTGTATTCCCTTCCGAAAATTCATAAATCGGAAAAACTAGACGAAATACCAATTAGACCTGTAGTAAGCTACTCAGGAGCGTGTGTAACAAAATTAGCCAAAAGTCTAAATAAAATCTTCAAAGAAAAAACTAATTTTCAACCAGATCACTCAATTTTAAATTCATTAGACTTAATAAATAAAATTAAAAACATAGATATCCCCAATAACGCAAAATTAATCTCTTTAGATATCATAAGTTTATTTACAAACGTTCCCCCTTCAGAAACAAAAGACCTAGTTGACCAGATAATTTATACATGTCCAAATTTGAACATAAAAGAAAAAACAGACCTAAGTGATTTGATGGAGTTATGTCTAAATCACAATTTTTTCCAATACAACGATAAATTTTATGAACAAAAAAATGGCTTAGCAATCGGAAACCCTCTGTCACCATTATTTGCCGAAATTTTTCTAAAACATTTCGAAAAACAATTTTTAAATATAAAGTGCGAATTCTCTCAATATATCAAATATTATTATAGATATGTTGACGATGTGATTGTCTTATGGACAGGGACTGAAAGAATTCTCAATAAATTCATAAAACATATAAATTCATTACATGAAAAAATCAAATTTACCGTAGAAAAAGAAAAAGAAAAAACATTAAATTATTTAGACCTTAAAATTAAAATTGAAGAAAATAAACACACATTCGAAATTTATAGGAAAGATACATCTACAGATACCGTAATTCACAACATGGCTTGTCGACCAATGTCACATAAATTGGCAGCATTCCATTCAATGATCCACCGTTTAAATAGTATCCCATTAAAGAAAGAGCATTTTTTAACAGAACTAGAGATAATCAAAGAAATAGCTATAAATAATGGTTATGAAAGCAATTTAATAGATCAAATATTAAAAGGTAAAATTCAAAAATCAAATTTAAATTTAATCTATTCACAAAATTCCCAAATTAACGATCTGCCAAAACTAATATTACCATATTATGGTAAGATGTCCGAAAAAATAAAGCATAAATTAAAATCTTTAGGGTACGCGACAATCTTTAGATCACCATATACATTAGGAAGTGAATTAAGTCAAATTAAAGATAAAATTCCGAAAAATGAAAAATCCGGTGTATATAAATTGACATGCCAAGATTGCAATGCAACTTATATAGGAAAAACGGAAAGAAATTTATCCATTAGGATCAATGAACACAAGAGAGCCTACAAATTAAAATATGAAAATTATGCATTTGCAGAGCATTTAAATGCTAATAATCATAGTTTTCCAGATCAATCCAAAATTAAATTGATCAAAGAAGTCAATGACCCCTTAATTCTTTCTTTAAAAGAATCCATTGAAATTTTAAAATCCTTGGAAAAAAGCCCAATTGAATCTTTAAATGAAAAACTAGAAATTATCAATGACCCTTTTTTAAAAACATTCCATTCATTCAGGTAAAACTCATTAGAAAATGCCTAAACAAAAGAGCAACCCAGATATTGAGCCAGTTATATTCTAATCTCCCAAGAAGAAACATGAAGAAAAAGACATTATATATTTTTCAAAATTTTCTATGTATAAATCTTAATTTGTAACTAATTTGAAATATTTGTGATAGACTGATGATGAAGGCAATGCCTTCGAAACTATAGTCTCTAGAAATAATTAAAAATTATTTTATTTAAAAAACAGAAGACTTTCTCATTTTATTTTATTTTTAACCTAAAAAAAAAAAAAAGAAAATCTATGTAAAAATGATCACTTGAAACTGAAATACCCAGCTTAACTCGGTTGTTTGTCAAGTAAATTTCAAAAGCAATGTGACATTTTGTTCTCCTTAAATGGCTTAACATTTTAGTTTATTAAAGGCAATTTGATAAATATAATAATTACTAAGTTATAGATAAATGAATAATTGACTTGACTAAATTTTGAAATTTCTGAACTAAAAATCCGTTATATCTAAGTAATTATTAGTTGTATAAAATAATATTATATTAGAAGAAATATTAAGCATTTTATTGTGGATAAAGCAAGACATTTATTTTGAAATTTGATTGACAAAATGCCGAGTTTTGGGCTTAAATGAATTTATAAAATAGAAAATCTATTGAAGGAGACAATAAAAGAGTGTGTCTCCTACTGGAATTATAAATTTTATTTATTTATAACGAGACTATAGTTTCCTAGATTATTGTCTCCTTCAATATATAAAAATTCTGCTACCCACGGCAAAAACTTTTAATTTAATAGAAAATCTATGTAAAAATGATCACTTGAAACTGAAATACCCAGCTTAACTCGGTTGTTTGTCAAGTAAATTTAAAAAGCAATGTGTCTTTAAAATTTTAGCTTATGAAAGGAAATTTGATAAATATAATAATTACTAAGTCATAGACAAATGAAAAATTGACATGACCAAATTTTGAAATTTCTGAACTAAAAATCCATTATATCTAAGTAATTATTATGTAGTTGTATAAAATAATATTATATTAGATGAAATATTAACCATTTTATTGCGGATAAAACAACACATTTATTTTGAAATTTGATTGACAAAAAGCCGAGTTTTGAGACTAAGTGAATTTATAAAATAGAAAATCTATCACAAAGAGAAACACAAAGAGAAACAAAGAGGTTGTCCTCTGATTGAAGCAAATAAACATACACACATATATATCGAAATTATATATCTGTATATATATTATTTATTTGTTTGAGATTATAGTTTCGAAGGCTTATTATTTTTCATTAGATCAGTATCGGGTGGAAAAATTTTGAAATTTTTTTTCTTCTTTCTAAGCTGAATAGACAGGTAGAAATAAGAAAATCTATGTAAAAATGATCACTTGAAACTGAAATACCCAGCTTAACTCTGTTTTTTGTCAAGTAAATTTAAAAATCAATGTGTCATTTTGTTCTCTATTGATGACTTAAAATTTTAGCTTATGAAAGGAAATTTGATAAATATAATAATTACTAAGTCATAGACATATGAAAAATGACATGACAAAATTTTGAAATTTCTGAATTAAAAACCCATTATATCTAAGTAATTATTAGTTGTATAAAATAATATTATATTAGATGAAATATTAACCATTTTATTGTCGATAAAACAACACATTTATTTTGAAATTTGATTGACAAAAAGCCAAGTTTTGTGCTTAAATGATTTTATAAAATAAAAAATCTATGTAAAAATGATCACTTGAAACTGAAATACCCAGCTTAACTCGGTTGTTTGTCAAGTAAATTTCAAAAGCAATGTGTTATTTTGTTCTCTATAATAGGCCAAACATTTAAGTCTATGAAAGCCAATTTGATTAATATAATAATTACTGAGATATAGACGAATGAATAATTGATTGAGTTAATTTACTTATTGTGTTCACTACCACGACATACTATATGCTCAATGAGATGTAATTAATAATTCCCACAAATCTTGTAAATGATAGATCAATTCAATCCCCAACCACTTCATTACCCACTATTTTTATCCCCATGACTTCTCGGAACTGGTCCTCTCTCCTCTTTCAATCATCCATCCTTCTTAAAGGTGTACCAGTATCTTAGTCTCCACACTCGCTTGATAAATATCCTATTTTCTTCGGTAACGCAAGGGTATTTCAACAATATTTAGAATGAGAAAGATTATGTATTTTTTTTTTCATAATTTTACATCAAGTCGATTATAAACACTGACAGGTACGATAAACACCCATAAAGTACATTTGGTCCTACTTCTACTTAAGAAATTATTTACATGAATACCTCACACGAAAATTTGAAGGAAGATTAATATTTTCTTTCCTGGAGAAATAATAACATTGTGGAAGAATTTGAGGAAGAGAAGAACTCATAATTTAGGACCATTGTTGAAAGAGAAGAAATTGCTGATGTCTATTTCAGAGTACCATACGCTTACCCCTGGGACCTCACACTGGACCGCTTGGGGATAAGAAAAATTATATTGAAAATTGTCTAAAAATGCCACAAAAAGGTTTTTTACTCCCGTTAATTTATGAAAAGCCATATTATAAAACCAGGATCAAATTTTGTGGAATAATATTTTCATAGGTTTTATAATTAAATTTATTATTAACAGATAATTGAATAAAAACAAAAAATGGATGATTAAATAGACAATAATTAAAAAAATAATCTGTATGTGTCGCAGGACTTACGTCAGAAGGGAAACTTCCCTCGTGTATTTAAATATTAATTTGTCCACATGGTTAATCTTAAATTCAAATATTTCCGTTTATTAAGCTCATTTTTAATAAGAATATATTCGAAATTAAATGCGTTCAGTTTGGTCCCAAGGCTTAGAGATTTCAATTTTTGCCCTCGCCCATTTGGGGCCCTTCATAAATTACGTCCCACGAATTTAAAGATTTTTAGACCCTCCCCTGTGTCACATTCTGTTACATTTTTGTCCCCCTGTATTGTGACGTCACACTATCACTTTTATGCCCTAAAAGCTATAATTTAATAATTGTAGGAATTTTATTTTATTAATTAAATTCAACTAAAGGGATTTAATATATTTTAAGTTTAACTTTATTTTTATTCATATAATTTAACACATTATTTACTATTACTATTACTATTTTTCTTCAGGGAATGAATCCTTAATTATAAGAAAAAGGGTTTATTTAATTGAAAAACAAAAATTAAGTGTTTTTGTTACAAATAAATAAGAAAAATATTGAATTATAAAATATAAATAAATATCTGTACGAATTAAAATCGTCAAAATGTAGTCCGAATTTAAACTTGATTTATGACGTTGGTTCGCCTGTGTTTAGGCAACCGTTTTAGCGTAGAAGAATGCAAGCTGCGTAAGAGCTAGGCGAGTCCAGTCGTTGCTTACACTTTTTTGTCTAGATTTATTTTACCAACATTTTCAGGTTGAAATAATAATAACCTGAAATCTAAAAAATATATTTGAATATTAAAAAAAATATATATTTTGACTTTTGTGGCAAGATTGTGTCTTCTGCTGGAATTATAAATTTTATTTATAACGAGACTATAGTTTTGCCCTCTTCATAAGTCTATTACAATTGATTCACAGGAATTAATGTATGAATGGAAAGCGAAAATTTCCATGTGGATGAGTTATAAATTGTCACTTCGACCCTTTATAAGTCCAGATATTATATGTCAGTGCCAAATATTATTTTCGGATATCTAGAGGGTTAGACTGAAATACAATTATGAAATATATAGGTAGTGAAATAATAAATCTTTAAATGATTAATGTAAAGATTTAAGCATCTTTTTTTGAGTTTCTTTTTTTGAAAAAAGATGGAATTTTTTCAAAAATCAACCAATTATATAATATTGAAAAGTGAATTTATTTTTATTTAGGAACAATCAAAGATTTTAGTAGAAATATTTTTACATTGCATATCAGAGGGTTTCGTCCCCTTGGGAATCGAACCCAAGCGCTAACTAAGCTTGCCGGGCTGTTAGCCAAACCCTTAAGACAAATCTCTCTCCGATATGCAACATATATAAGAAATAAAGCTACAAATTTTTCACTCCTTTCAACTCGAATGGAATAGTAAAAAATCAGGCTAAACTTAAAAAAGTTTTCAGTGTCGGTTCCTATATTTAAATGATTAATGTAAAGATTTAAGCATCTTTTTTGAGTTTATTTTTTTGAAAAAAGATGGAATTTTTTCAAAAATCAACCCAATTATATAATATTGAAAAGTGAATTTATTTTTATTTAGGAACAATCAAAGATTTTAGTAGAAATATTTTTACATTGCATATCAGAGGGTTTCGTCCCCTTGGGAATCGAACCCAAGCGCTAACTAAGCTTGCCGGGCTGTTAGCCAATCTTTACATTAATCATTTAAATATAGGAACCGACACTGAAAACTTTTTTAAGTTTAGCCTGATTTTTTACTATTCCATTCGAGTTGAAAGGAGTGAAAAATGTGTAGCTTTATTTCTTATATATGTTGCATATCGGAGAGAGATTTGTCTTAAGGGTTTGGCTAACAGCCCGGCAAGCTTAGTTAGCGCTTGGGTTCGATTCCCAAGGGGACGAAACCCTCTGATATGCAATGTAAAAATATTTCTACTAAAATCTTTGATTGTTCCTAAATAAAAATAAATTCACTTTTCAATAAATCTTTAACTTAAAATCATTACACCTGTACTAACTATATTAATTATTAACAACTATCCAACAAGGTTTTTTATTGTAAAAAAAAATATATATATATATAAATAAATGCCGTAGAAAATATTATTGCGTATGTTAGATTATGTGCGTACTTGTGTAAAATGCACTTACCTGAAATGTAACTCCAGTAAGGACACAAAAAAAAAAACACTTTCCAAAATAATGTCGAGAATCAAATTATCAAAAAAACACACTGTAAATACTAAATAAAAGGTTAGAAATATTGTATCGTCTGCCGGCTCACTCGAACTAGAAAAAGGTCAGCGCGTGCTCGAGTGTAGCGGAGCAGCACAGGGGAATCCCCGTATTTATAGTAAAAGAAATTATATACTTTACACGTTCCATAATAATAATAAAATAATTTAAAAAATTACCGAAATACCGGCATTTGATGTCGAAATTTATCAGTAATTTCGGTAGTCATAATTACCGGTAATACCGCTTAACCAGTTATCGGTAATTCAAACTCTAGGCACACTAGCCCTTTGTTCTTTGAAAGGACGTGCTAAAAAAATTAAGTGAAGAGTATGGGAGGTTCCGGACGTGCGGCATTGGTACAAATAATGCTGCACTATATTTAATTACATATGACAATTGCTCACTCGGACAACTTTTTTGGGGGCCCCCCAAGAAAGTGGGAGCCCTAAGCTATAGCTTGTGCAGCTTATACGTAAACTCTGCATTGCCCCGGAGAGATTTTTTCACAAATCTGTGTTTCCCTCTCCCCTTACTGCCCTTACTGTGTGACGTAATTTATGGACGGCCCCTTTCGGCTGGTAGATTTTTGTATTTCTACCTTCCTATGGAAGCTCGGTCTACCAGGTGCTTAAATAATAAAAGTAACTTTTATAATGATGATCCGGAAAGTGCACAGCCGTCTTGAAAAAAGTTTTAATTTTATTTCAATTTTCTTTTTCTTATTGAATTAATTCATCTGATTGATTTGTATTTGTAAAGATTTAACTCGATTTTTCCATTTCTTTTCATCTGTCGTTTTGTTTATCTTATTCCCTTTTGAATTAGCAATAATACTAATAATATTTTCGGTTGTCAATTATCCCGTCGACTCACTTTCTTGCCCCCCATTCTCCTCGTTTTACCGTAAACGACTTTGTTATATAAAATAATGTGACAGTTGTCATAACTGAATTTAGACAGGAACAAGCAGATTCTTTTCATTCCATTGTAAAGGACAAGACGCGCGCCGGCGCGGGGGTGGTTTTCCTCCCCAAGGGTGGCTTGATATTTTTATTTATCTTCCACAGCGGGCTAACTCCCTCTCTCTCTTTCTCTGTTTCTTTAGAGGAAGGTGTGAAAAGGACGTTCCCACCCACACCTATTATCAGTTAACATCCTGATTCTTATTCTCCCTTCATTCCTTCTCTTTCTTACTTTCTCTACTAACAAATAGCTATTATTGTTATTATTTATGAATAGTGGCTCTATTATATAATTGAATTTATTATTAAACACCCCCCACCCCCTTGGCTTTTTCCTCTTTTAAAAGACATATATAAATTTATAATTTTTCATATATATCAAAGAATAATTGACATATTAATGAGAATTGTTTTGAAAAAGATATATATCGCGAGACTACTGCGGTTGAAGCTATTGGAGTCTGCGGAGTCTTAAGTCTGGTCGGTGATCTATCCGAGTGTCATGCGGCTTATACGCAAAATGACGTTGGATTGTAGCTAAATGGATCATATCTTTTTCTCTCTTGGTCCAGACTTAAGACTCTGCAGACTCCAATAGCTTCAACCGCAGTAGTCTTGCGATATATATCTTTTTCAAAAAAGCGCGATCAAAACAATTCTGATTAATATGTCAATTATTCTTTGATATATTAATAAGAAAAATTATAAATTTATATAAAATCATTATTTCAAGCTAGATATATATAAGTTCAGATATTATTTTCACTCAATATTTGACAAAAATCACCTACATTTGATTCGCGATTGAATCAAATGTAGGAAACATACGATTAGACATATATAAATTGAAAAATAATTAAAAACTTTTTGGTACTCTATTTGGCCTCTCAGTCAATTCAGGACCATATTTCTAAATAGGCTAAGTAGGCTGCAGCCTAGAGCGGACATTTTCAGGGGGGGCAGTTTGACAATTTATTCAAAAGTTAAAATGAAGTATTTCAGACGTTAATAATATTTTCCGTACGATTATAAGAATACATCTTACTTAAAAATATATCGAAATTTGTTAGGTGTAATTCCTTACAAGATGTTTACCTCAATTTGGACATTGCTGTAAACTGTCAAGAATAATAAACTTACATGACGAGCAACAAGGTTTCAGGAAAGGTAGACGCTTATTCGCCATCAGACAGCTATGCGACAAAGCATATGAATTTAACAAGCCGGCGTTTTTCTGTTTTATCGATATCGAAAAAGCGTTCGATAAAGTACAACTGAAGCACGTCATTAAAATCTTGGAAAAGTTTAAAATCCCAGACAATCTCATAAACCTAATACAAGATATTTACTCCAACAACACCGCCAGAATAAAAACCGAAGGAGGACTGTCCCGAAGCATCCCAGTGAACCAGGGCATAAGGCATGGAGACTCGCTTAGCCATCTGCTTTTTAATATAGTAATGAATGAAATCATTGGGGAAATAAAAAATCTAAAAGGATATTCCCTAGGGGTCGAGAATTTAACATGCGTTTGCTATGCAGACGATGCAGCACTCGTTGCAGAAGATGAAGATTACCTCCAGCGCCTCCTGTATAAATTCAGTTGTGTTGCACATAAATTCGGTCTAACACTGTCAACCAAGAAGACCAAAACTCTCACAATCTCTAAAATACCACTCCGATGTAAACTACAACTATACAATACGATTGTCGAACAAGTCATGTCCTTCACGTACCTTGGAATCCACTCTTATCGAGACCTAGAATCAGAGGTAAAACATCAAGCAATAAAGGCATCGAAAATATCGGGTTGCCTTAACAGTGCAATCTGGTCAAACCAATATTTAAGAACGGAGGACAAGGTACGAGTCTACAAAACTGTGGTACGCCCAATATTAACATACGCAGCTGAGACAAGACCCGACACTGCAAAAACTTCTCAATTATTGGAAACAACAGAAATGAAGACATTGCGAAGGATAATGAACGTGACCAGGCTCGATAGAATGAAGAGTGAAGATATTTGAGAAAAATGTGGAATACAAAAGGTGGGAGAATGGATCAAGAGAAGAAGAACAGAATGGTACGCGCATGTGGGAAGAATGACAGAAGACCGACTAGTAAAGAAAGTGATGACCAACAAGCCGGTTGGAATAAGAAGTAGAGGTCGTCCCAAGAAAAGATGGCATGACGATCTGGAAGAAACAAACCTATAGGTTTAAAAACAAGAAGAAGCAGAAGAAGAAGAAGCTGTAAGGACATTGTACATTGTTACGCAGATGAGGGCACCCTACATAACGCCCTGCGTCGCATAAAAATCGTGCAGACATTGCCTCCTCAATTAATTTAGCCTTATGCAAACTTAAAAACTGGGGATCCCAAAACTTAGTTAACTTCAATGCAGTGAAAACTCAGTGTTGCCTTATTTCTAGGCGCGTCGACAGAAACCTCCCAAACATATCATTCGACTCAAACTATCTAGAATTCAGGGATAAAATTTCAATGCTAGGCGTAACTCTAGGGTCTGACCTTTCATGGAATGACCATATCTCAACCACTGCTAAAGCTGCAGCGCGCAAGCTTGGTCTCCTATTTAGGTCTAGAAGCTGTATACTCCCAGTCAACTTCTTATACTGTATAAGGCTCAAATTCGTCTCTGTCTCTGTGGAGGGGTGCCTCCAAGCATTCTCTTGTTACACTGGATGCGATTCAGAAACGAGCAATTAAACTAATAG
This sequence comes from Forficula auricularia, assembly GCA_024734495.1. Classification (NCBI taxonomy): domain Eukaryota; kingdom Metazoa; phylum Arthropoda; class Insecta; order Dermaptera; family Forficulidae; genus Forficula; species Forficula auricularia. Next base: position 18,667,430 of record JALMQS010000099.1, read on the forward strand.
GAGACCCGGCTCTAACCAATTCACTCGACTCCCTGGCTCACCGAAGAACCGTTTCTGCCCTTTCCCTGTACCACAGATACTATCACGATGTCTGTTCAGTCGAGCTGAAATCACTTATCCCCTCTAATGCCCTCTTTACGAGAAACACGCGGTTTTCTAACGCTCAGCACCCCTTCGCTGTCAAATTGGATAAAAGTCGAACAAGCGCTTTCGCCAACTCTTTTATCCCTATGACCTCCAGAGACTGGAACTCGCTCCCTGCCACCATCTTTCCCGCGACTTATAACCTTCAGCTATTTAAGGCCCGATACCTTCGACCCCCGCCCAGCCGATAGAGGGGCCAACCCAGGCCTTTAGGGGTTGCACCTTTTTGGAGTAACTCCTTCTCTCATCATTTTCATAAAAAAAAGGATAAGTTTGTGCATACCTGTTACAAATTTCGCGGGAGAACGCAGTTTTTCCTGCCTTAGAAGAGTTAAGAACTATCTGCGAACTAGTATTTCTAAAATACGGTTAAACTCACTTTCATTACTTTATATTGAGGCAAATACAACAAAAACACTTTCATATGAGGACATTATTAACGAGTTTGCCATTAAGAAATCTCGTAAGAAAGCTATGGAAATTTGAACATGAAGATTACGTGGGGTGAGTTGTTTTAGAGTAGTTTGTATATTTTTCAACAAATAAACCAGTATTTAACTGAATTTTGTGTAATTTCATTTCACCGTGTTGGACAACTTAATTCAAATTGAACACAGTTTTTCAATTACGCAAAAAATAGTCATTAGCATTAAAATATAAAAATATGTTTAAAATAGTGATCACTTTTCTCCAAGAACAAATTAATTAATGAAGTTCGAGACCCATTTCATTTTTTAACGAATCTTAAAATAAGTAATTATAAAAAAACAACAAATAGATAACTAATTTGATTATATGATTTATAATATTCCTAGTAGCACAATGTTTCAAACTATATAGTAATTATATAGTGGCTATATAGATTTCGAGAATCTGTATAGTCCCTATATAGTTACTATATAGTTTTAAACATTGTGCTAATAAAGGATAAATCATTAAAATTGTAGTTTTATCTAAGCTAAATGAACTTTATGTTTAAAAAAGATGAAAACACCAATTAACTCTATCCTTTTGTTGTATAAAACAAATGCATTAATCAAATATGAACTATAGAGGGGGCGGCAAATGGACTTTAGCCTATAACGGCATACTCTTAAATCCGGCCCTGACTCTATTTGCACTCTCAGTGAATTAATCATTTTAAATATTACGATTTCTAAATCTGATATACATTTCGATTGAATATTTTCTTACCTAGAATGCTTATCTCATTCGATTCTGATATCTTTAAAATGCTAATATTCGTGTGTCTCCAGATCATAAATCAACGTTAAGTTTCATTGGTCTTTTTTAAACTTTTTTCAACATCAATTTATGGTATTAGCTATCAAAACACTAGTAAACACTTTCCTGGTATAAAAATCGACCGATTTTATTCAATTTGGTATGATTATGATTATCTCAAATTACATTTTAGTTTAATTACTAATAATTGTTATCTCATTAAAGTTTTACAAAATGAGTTAATTAATAGTTATTAAATTGTATACTAACGAATAGGTATCTGATATTGGGAAACATTAAAGTTAATTACTAATAGATAATCAGAGGCGTAACAACCGTACCCACAAAACCTAGGGGACCCGTGAGACCTCCGTGAGCCAAGGAAAATTTGCCTAAAAGATCAAAAAAACTATAAAGGGGCCCCACTAGAATTCTTGTCTGTGTGTGTGTTTGGGGGGGGGGGGGGGGGGGTCATGAAAAATTGTTACGTCTCTGCAGATAATTAATAAGCAATTTTATAAAACGTGATTGAGAAATTACATATATTAATAATTAATAATAATTAAATTACTACATTGCAAATGATTATCTATTAATCATTTTAAGTTGGAATTGAAAGGTCAAGCAAGCTTCTCTCATCAACAACTGAATCACGAAATTGATTAAGGGTGAGCAATTGGAATGAATTGGAATTTTTCTTTTTGCTCAAAGATCTCTGACTAAAATATTATTCAGATTGCTTAATTTTTAGTTATTAGGTCTATTATCAGGAAAAACATCGGGAAACAATAGGAGTATTATTTTAAATACAAGAGGATGAAAATTACGAATTTCCAATAAATTTATTTTATTCAAAATTGTATTTTTTCATTATTCTTGGGCTGCCTTCCACCAATTCTCCATTAAAGTTCTATCAGCCCGTCTCTCCAAAGGGAAATACTTTTAATATACATATATAAATACAATTATTATTCTTATATACTATAAGTATTTCATTTTAAACTGTTTGAGAAAAAAATTCAGATCTATTGTAGTGTTCAAATATTCTTATTACCTACTAAAGAGATTGGTATATTATAATATACAATTATGAATGTATTACTTATTTATTTATTATCCAAAAATAAGTACGTCTCGGCATCATCAAACATATATATATTATATAAAGATTAGATATATAACATTTCTGAATACATTGATATCAATACACTACTATATAACGTGCATACAACTGAGCCACCCTTTATTTTTACCTTAGAGACTTAAAGAGTATATCCTGTACCAAATTTTAGCTCCATTCACTTTGTTGTGATTTTCATAATCTTAAGTTTTGAAGCTAGAAACCTACACTATTATTAATTCTTCCTTTTGGAGTATCATATCTATCATATACATATAATGATTCGATATTTTTTTCCTTACACAGCCTCTGATGATTACGTTTTCTAAGATATTTGAGAATCTGACTATTTATTATGTTTTATAAATTAATTTTCAATCTGGATATTTAATTGAGTCGTCAGCAGAATTTTACTGCTATTTTTAGATTCCTATACCCACGATAACTCAAGAACAAAAAATCATAGATAGTTCATTCCGTCCCAGAATGTTTGTATTTCAAAAAAAAAAAAATTGAACTGATTAGATTTTAGACTTTCGAGCTTTATAGTTCCTTTCGATTCAAAAGTGATGGAAATCAGTAAAAATCGAAGCTAGCTATTAAGTTTAAATATAGCAAAGATATTTTTACTACTAAACTGCACCTAACTACCAAGTTTCAACTTTCTTGGTTACCAGGTTTCTGTATACAAAAAATTTAAAAAGAAAGAAAATTTGGTGAAAACATTTTTTTTTCCAATTCTATTTATTTTTTAAGATATATCAAGATTCGTTTTCACCAGAGAAACCAACGGTGGGGTTGAGTCTGACCCCAATTAATAATAATAATAAATAATAATAAATCTTTATTCCTCGACCTGCTTAGAGGCACAAGTCCTCGGTGGCTAGGTCCTCCAAACATCAATACAATCTAGCTACAATACATTAATAAACATCAATACAAATTAATTACAACAATTTAAAAAATAATAAAAATGCTCGTTTTTGCAATTATTTTTTATTCAAGATTACATGTTCATTAAAATCACACATAATTATTAATAATAACATTATTGAACTCCATCGCATCCATATTATTAAGTGAATTAAGTATGTTAGAAGGTATTTGGACGGGATACAAGTAGAAACTCAAAAAATTATCATCGATTTACGCAACGTTTCGCCAATTTTAATTTAGGCTTCATCAGGCGAGACGCCACACTCACTGATTATAATTGAGTCCCCTGATGAAGCCTAAATAAAATTGGCGAAACGTTGCGTAAATCGATGATAATTGTTTGATTTTCTACTTTCATCCCGTCCAAATACCTTCTTACATACTTAATTCAATTAATAATAACTATTATTGAACAAAACATTAAATAATACAATATAACCACGAGGTTTGTTTATTAATTTAATTATTCATTTATTTATAGTGTGTTTTTATTACCTTTATTCAATTTTCAACCCAGCTAAGTGAGAATCGTTAATAAAAACAAAACAGAGAGGTGAGAGAAGCCAAAACACCGTATAATAAAGTTCCGAAATCGCTTTTAAAAATTTAACAAACGTTCAGTGTTTTAATAAATTCACTCGGGGTTGGTTGAAAAGAGGGTGTAGACGAGTATTTCTCTATATATAGGGCAACGAGAGAGAGAGAGTAGGGTTAATGTGTAATTACCTAAAGTCAACTTGATAATAAAATTAGATTTTTAATGAAATTAACTTTTTTTTTGTTTCATTCAAGAGATATGTTTGTATCTTTCCGCCCTAGTTAAGTGGTAAACCAGCTAAAAACGCAAGCAAGCATTATCATAACGAACTTCGCAACGATCATTAAGGACCAGTCTCCTAGCTTCTAACAAAATTCAAATCTAGAAAGACTAGGGAGGAATTATTTATGGAATCAATGGAGAAGTTTAGCTTACAATGGTTGGTTTCTCACAAGATTAAATTACCTGGTACGCTCTGGGACCAAGCAAGACTAGATTTAAATTAAAGGAGCGACAGATGGATGGTCAAGTTGTCTGAATGGCCACATCAGTTTATTTTTAAGTGTTTTAATAAATTCTAGTATTTATTTAACCGGCTATAATCGGATACCTTCGGGGAAGGCAATGGGAAACCACCCCTGTGAAAAATTTCCCCCCAGAAGATATTCTCCTCAGTAATCGCCGACGCTCGGAATCGAACATGGCAAAGTTCATAATAAGGTTTATTTCAAAAAACTAAAATAAATTATGTATATTAAAAGACATATGCTATATTAGTAGCTGTAACATTACTTTAGAAAAATCAAGAAATAGTCATTGATCATCTACTAGATTAAAGATGTTATGGATTATTTTTATTATATCAGAAGGGTTGTTTCATTCCATCGGGAATTGAATCTGAATGCTAAAAAATGCAATCCGGACATTTTCCTTGCCCACCGATGTGAAACAACCTTCTGACATACTTATAGTACGCGTAATTTTTTCTTTAGTACTAAACCATCTCTCTTGATTTTCTATAGTAATTTTAAAGCTATTAATATCGGCATTTTTCTTTTATATTCAAATTAGAAATGGTTGTTTCTTATTTTAATGATGAAGATCTATTCTTTGAGTGAACAATTTTTACCCGTGCTAAAAAAGCATCAGCTATGTCTAGCCACAGTGTTTTGGGATGTGTGTTCTGTTTGTGAAACAGTGACCTAGTAAATAATAACTACGACCTTTTTTTGGTTCTTTTCGAAAATCCGGACAAAGTCCGATCACAATTAATCCGGTTTATCGACGCTCTATAATGTATATTGAAAAGTAAAGTTAGAAAACTCGAAAAAACAGTCTTCCCCTATGTTAGTTAACCTCCCTTTTCAGACCGCCTATGTCATATGTGGTTGCATTGCGAATTGTATTTTTTGGCTTTCGGATTCAATTCCCGGAGGGGTGAAATAACCCTTTGCCCTCTTCATCAGCCTATTATAATTGGATCCCAGGAATTGATGTATGTCAAACTCACTTTCATACATCAATTCCTGTGAATCAATTGTAATGGACTGATGAATAGAGCAAAGTGCTCAAAACTATATTCTCTTTATAAATAAATAAAAAAATATTTTTCAAGCATATAAGACACTTTTTTATTATCTGATTTAATGAACAATTTAATAGAAACGTCGACAAAATAAAATTTAATGTTTATTTTCCTGTCTGCCTCTCCTCATATCTACCTATTATTATAAGTGTATATTTGTGTTTAAATTTAGGATTATTCTTTAGTTTAAAAAGAAGAAATCGGTCCAATTGAGTATATTTTTTGATCATTTAAAGAATTAAAAATATCTACTTTTCTACTTTTAGCTTTTTCAAAATAGGCTCGCTCACCCATAATGTGTTTTGAATCAATAATCTCCCCTAAGGTATTATTTACTTAATAAATAGGCAATTTGCCAATAGCGAGCCCTCCTTTGCGGTCAAATTAGTAGCAAATCATCAATTCGATTATCCCCATGAAAGGGTTGTTGGCCACAGGCAAATAAATAAAACAACCAACCAGATATTGAGTTAGATATATCTTCCTATATATATATGGTACTATATATGTAGGTTTGTAGGTATATACGAAAATAATTTATACTAACAGTCTTGGCACTTAAAGTCAAATGTCTATAATTGGTTGAATAATCTGCAAATACTAAATTTAAATATTTAGTTACCATAGGTATCCTTTGGAGGTACAAATGAAAACTATTTCAAAACTCGGTAAGCTGTACGTAAAATTAAGTGATTTGAAAAATTTAGGCCAGCAAACTCCTTGAGTTAAAACTTGGTATAGAAGTGGCTTTTAATCCCGGATAGTACGCTTGCTTTAGAAAATATTTTATTAGTCTTTAAAATGTCTAGAAGATATCTCGGGGCCTTATTTTTATGATATTGAAGCAAGAAGTTGCTGCTCCAAAATCTGTAGTCCAGAGGGACCCTTCTATCATGAAAAAAAGACGGAGATAAATTTCAAGGATTGGGTCGAGGTTGAAGTCTTGCGTTATATTATGTCGTCGGATAGACGCAGAGACGTCCAGTTTAGAAGTCATAGGGATAAACGAATTGACAAATGCGTTGGCTAATCACGGAGAGTTCTTCAATGTTTGACAATCATATATTTCGCACAAATGAAGCTTTTTAGGGATAATTGATTTTATTTCGTTATAACAAATGCTAATGTAATTTAACATTCTTCGAGTATATTACTGGTTACTTCCTCAGACGTGGATGTTCCTAGTTAGCATAAGCCTCTCAACCCACCACGAAAAAGTTATATCTACGGTGGGGGGATGGGGGGGGGCTGACAAATCTAGTTTGTGTCGAATTTCAGCTTATTAGCAACAACCGTTAGCTAGGGTGTGATGGGTTTTATCGTAATCAAATTAATTATTCTCAGGTAGAAAAATTCCATTCTTAAGGTTTTAAAAAAGGTTTTCCTTTTACTATTGTACCCAGACAGAAAATGGGTTGAGCTAATTGTTCTCAAAGGCCTTGAAGAACTATTGTGATTGTGGTGTGTTGTTGTCAAGCATTAACTAAACCCGAACAAAGCTCGGTTTTCCAGGTATATATATATATATATATATATATAGAGTATATATATTTGCATTTTTTTTTATTTTAAAAACAAAATCTATTAATAAGTTTTGAGGATGAGAAAGTGATCTTGATGCGGAGCGGGGGTGGATGTGGTGGATGTGGGGGTGCAGAAGGTGGGGGCAGTGGTGGGGGATCCGGGGGTAGGGCGAGGTTTCGGAGGTGGGGTCGAGCGGGGTGGAGGTGAGGGGGGAGGTGGTACAGTGCTCGAATACTATATAGATATATTTATATTTTTTTAATTTGAAAACGGCTCTCAAATAAAAATCGACCTTTTTATCAGAATTTTAAATTAAAAATAATATTAAAATAAAGATTTTAACTGAAGGAAGAAGTTACCGAGCATCGCTCGGTGCCTGCAGGTACTAATAAGATAAGATAAGATAAGGAAAAGAGTAAATAAAGAAACCAAGTGCCAATCGGATTCAAATTACAAGGGTTAGCTTATAGGTATTTTCAAAATTCTCGAAATATCAACATTTTTCTTAGTTATCCTTGATAAAAATACTCGTACAATAGTCGTATTTGAAGAATTTTTTTCAGGATCAGTAATTTCGGATGCTACAAAAAATGTTCACAAAATTGTACTAGTGTGGATCTTTATAAATATACTAATTTCAAAGTGAATTAAATTTAGAAAAAATAAGCTTAATTCTACTTCATGAGATCTTTATAGATATCTCACACCCCATAAACAAACAAAAAAAATCGACATCCCCAAAATTGGCCCCACTCCCCAAATAATCATCCTATAAAAATTTTAAGATAAAATTGCTATTAAAAAAAAAAAATTGAATACATTTTTTTTGTAAATTGTAAATGTGTAGTTTCTGTCTTAATGGCTTAAAACTACAGTGTTCTGACAGTCTCAAGAAACATTATTAAGGGTTCCGTTTTATTTTTATTGATTGGAGAGTTGAATGATATACCTAATATTAAAATTCTTATAGAAGTTTTTACTTCAAAAAAATTATATTTCTGTTGTAATTTCTAAATGCATATAATTGAATAATCATCTCTTTCTCTTTTTAACCGACTTCAAAAAAGGAGGAGGTTCTCTATTCGACTGATTTTTTTTTTTTTTTTTGTGTCTATGTTACCTCATATCTCCGCCAATTGTGAACCGATTTTGAAAAAAAAATTGCATTGGGTTCAGTCAGTTACTTTCCGATTGATCGCATTTTTTTCATAGGTATTAGACCTTTTTTGTTAGGTTTATTCAGGCCTAACTTCTTTGTTTATGAACCGATTTCGATGATTCTTTTTTTATTGGAAAGGGGTTAACTTAGGGATGGTGCCATATTAATTTGGTCAAGTTCTCATGATATGATCACTATTAATAACATTACTAAAAAAAGAAAAAGAAAAATAATTTTTAAGAAAAAATTAAAAACCGACTTCAAAAAATTAAATGCAACAAATAAAATACACTAAAAGGTATAAAATAATTATTATCTTATTTATTTACAAGTAAATACGAAATATTAACATGAAATTACTTTTTGAAGACGGTGCCAAACATACCTTTTATGAATCGCACTTGACGGATCTTACTTAGTACGTTTGGTGTGTACGCTCGCTTATAGGTATGGTTTGTTTGGCACCGACTTCAAAAAGTAATTTCATGTTAATATTTCGTAGTTTACTTGTAACTAAATAAGATAATAATTATTTTATACCTTTTAGTGTATTTTATTTGTTGCATTTAATTTTTTTGAATTCGGTTTTTATTTTTTTCTTAAAAATTATTCTAACACCGTTTAGAGAAAATCCATAGTTATAATTTCAACGTTTTACTACGTCAGAAAATATATAGAACACATTTGAAATTGAAGATGGCTGTTGGTTTAATGGCCAGAATACTAATATTTTATTTTAAAAGCTTATTTGTATTCTGAGTTAGACCAGAGACAAGAGCTTTCGAGATACAAGAGAATCCCCACAGCTAGGGGATGCAGCTCTTCTCTATTCTCTAAGATCTCAGGGTAGAGAAATAGACATATTAACAAAATGAACATATCTAGAGACTAGACAGGCACTTAATGTACTCTACTTGCTAAGTAGAATATTATTAACAAGTATTCAAATTAATCTGTCTGGACTTAAACACTTGAAATGATACATTTAATTAACAAGATAATTTTTGTAATGAAGGTGGTTATTAAATGATTCGTTTACTTCCAGTAATGTTATTTGAATTAAGTGGTTATAATTCTAAGTATTTCAAGGGTTTGCAGTATTTCTTCATCAGTGTATTCTGTAAAATTGATAATGGCGAGTTTTTGTGGGTGTAAAATATCTTTAAATGATTTTTACTGGTGTTGATGAATTTTTTATATTCATTTAAAATTAGGTGCATAGTAAAGAATGTATGTATAGTAAAGTCCTGCATTCACTTTCGGAAGGTTCAATTTTCGAAGTTTACTATCTACAAAACAACACAAAATGTCAAAAAATTGTAAATTTACTATATGCTTACAATACAAAATAGATAGGAAATTTACAACAATGTGTATAGTAAAAAAAATATATTATATTGTTAAAATCACATTAACTCATTGAAAAAATACAAAAATAAATTGAAACTTTACTTTTTTTGTATTAATTAGATAGGTATTAGTAAACAAAATGTTGTAAGATTACAATACTGGTATGTAATATTACTAAAAAGTTTTGAGGCCGGTCTTCCAATTTTTTATAGTAAAATTAGATAAGAAATTTTTAACAGTCTCCAAGTAATAGTATTCGACGCCCTTAAAATATAGAAAAATGGGCTCAAAAAATAAAACGGGTTTTGTAGTCGTCAGAGTCAAAATTAAAATTCACTTAAGTACATAATTAAAACAAAGTTGTGAGTGTATTTTTTTTTTAGAAAAAAAGATGGAATTTTTTCAAAAAATAAGCTCACTGGCGGAACCATATACACATATTAAAAAAAAACTAAATTCTATGGTCTCAATCTAAGATTTTAGTAGAAAATATGTTTATATTGCATGTCAGAGGACTCCGGTGTTGCATTAGTGCTTGGGTTCAACTCCCAAGGGGATGAAGCCCTCTGACAATATAAACATATTTTCTACTAAAATCTTAGATTGAGACCATAGAATTGTCTTTTTTTTTAATTCAATATTCGATGATTGTAAATCAAAGAGCAACGATATTAAGCAAGAAATTATTCAGCGATGGTATAGAAAGTCTTTGGTCAAAATCTACATAATCCGTGTACCTCTTTAATTAAAGATTGGGGGTGGTTTTTATTTTTATTTTTCAAAAATGTTTCTCTAGATTTTTTAAAATAAATCTATGCTTAATATTATTTATTCATTTATTTTTATTAAGGGCTTCTACCCACATCTCCCCCTTATAGCCCTCCAATCCTCCCACGCCTCAGGGTATGGTAGAACGGTATAAAAATCTTTGTATGCTGTGGGAGTTAATTATTAGGGTGAACAATTTTAAATCGAGTTCATTGGGTTGAAAATCAATAAAAAATAGCAATAATAATTCCATTCACTGGAACAAAATAATAAATATAAGTTAAAAAAATAAATAAACACAAAAAAGTCCTCGGATAAAAAGAAAATTTTTTGAGAGTATTTCATTAATCTCGTTTGAAACACTATGAGGGGATTAATTTGAAAGGGGATAATTATTTCAAAGAAATATACATATATATAGGTATCGGTTAGAAGTCGTATTTTATACGTTTTTTGGCTTTTCGGCCCTTCTAGCCATTAACCAATTTACGATACTGATATTAAATTAAGACTTCTATTATCTATGCAGGGATCAGATTTTTAGGGCGGTTGCCTCGAGTCGGATTCGAACCTGGGTCCACTTGATAGCAATTTTTTCAATTTCAAAAGTTTTTATTTACAATAAACATATACAGGTACATATATTACAAGATTTAGGCAATAATTGACAGATTATATAATATACATTAAATATTTTCTTTAGGTTTGCAACCACCTGCCTTGGATTATGGCTTATGTTGCTTTGATTTTTGTTCTTTGTGATTATGATAACTTCTTTTTTTGATACATACAAGTATATGTGAAATACTTACACCTAGATTTGTTTATATTAATTGATTCGTTAAGGGGTTTTACAGGAAAAATTCAGAAGAACAAAAACCTGTTTTTTAGATATAAAAAAAGAATTTAGGCTTTTTGAGCCTTTACATTAGTTGGGGATTATGCCTAGACGTCTATAAGTCTCTGCAAATCTGGGGGTTTTCCCATATGAATTTTGAATAATTTGTTTCGTGTGTCTTGTTAGCTTATTGTGTTTAAGTTGATTATCATATATAGAAGGATTTGGAAATTTTGAAAATGTGTTCGTCAATTTTTTCTATTTCGGCCAATTCATGAAGTGTATCTATTTTGGTGTATCTAGTTTTGTCTAAAATTAAGCGAAGACATTTGTTCTGGTATATTTGCAGAGGCTTGAGAGTCGTTTTGCTCACATGGCACCACGCAGGGGCGGCGTATGTGAGTGAAGGCCTAAGCACAGATGTATATAACAGTCTTTTGTTCCTTTGAGACAGGAAAGAATTTCTTGACAAGAGAGGGAACATATTTTTCATATTTCCGTAGGCTTTTCTGAGTAAGTTCTTTATGTGCGACCTGAATGTGAGTCTTTTGTCCAGTTGAACTCCCAGGTATTTTGCTTCATTTTTCAGAGGGATTAACTGGTCATCGACTTTAAGGGGTTTGAAAATTGTATTGTCTTTGATCTTTTTGGTGAATAGGATGTTTTCGGTTTTGTCAGGATTGATTTTTATTTTCCATTTTTTGAAAAAGGTTATAATTTGGTCAAGGTGGATTTGTGCTCGTTTATTAGCCACTACGGCGCTGAACGACCTGACAAATATTGCCGTGTCGTCCGCGTACAGAGCCAAATTGGAGCATTTGTTGAATTGTGGGATGTCATTGATATAAAGAGAAAATAGCTTAGGGCCCAGGACTGAGCCTTGGGGAACCCCAGCTAGAATTTCTTTGGATGTAGAGTATGATTTATTTATTTTGACTTTGAATTTTCTGTCTGTTAGGTAGGAATTTATTAGCTTTATCAGGTAGAGCGGGAAGTTGTATTTTATAAGTTTCTGTATTAGCCCCTGGAGCCAGACTCTATCAAATGCCTTCTCGATATCCAGGAGAACCATAGCAGTATTTTTCCTTTCATGAAAGGTTTCATTTATGTGGGTCGTTAATCTGGCTATTTGTTGTGTTGTGTTATGCCTGGACCTGAAGCCGAACTGAGGGTCTATTGTAATTTTCTTTTCTTTGCCATGCCTTTCTATTCTATTTAGTATTATTTTATCTGTAATTTTTGAGAGTGTGTTTAGTAGGCTTATAGGTCTGTACTTGATAGCAGGCTGGCACGCTAACCACTCGGCTAACTCGAGCCCCGTATTTTATACGTATTCCTAAAATTATGATTAAATCTTTCATTTATTTCTTATTCAAAAATTAATCTTTTCAAAAAAAAAAAAAATCCAATCAACTCATAGAACTCAATGAAATTTTTCCAAATATTTATATTTTTATTAAGAAAAACAAACAGACAAACAGACAAACAAACCAATCCATCCATTCACTGTTTCTCTCTTGTGTTATTCATTCTCAATTGTTCTTTTTTTTACATTTATCCAATTGAAGTGGATGATTCGGATGGAGTATGTGTATATTTTCAAGCCTGTCTCTTTTTAATCCCAAATCGAAATTAATTGAATGGGTTGCGTTTGGGGAGAGGGATGATGTGGGGGTAGAATGGCGTGAAATATATTGAAAATTCCTTCATCACCCCCTCCCCTAAAACCCATCTCTCACCTTCTATAAACCTATACCTCCATTAACTGTGAAATTCCTATAATTAAATCATCCAATTAATTCTAATTATTTTCATTCGTTGGAAAGGTATATATTTTTATTTTAAAATTTTATTGAAAATAATATATTTTATAGGGTGTGGCATAATAGCTCAGCCACAATTGGCAGAAAACGATAGGCGTGACATCTCTCCGCAATATATAGAATTAATGATTACAAGTAAATTAAGTGGATATTGATGAGGTCAAAAAATTATGAGTCCAAAAAAGAAGTTTTGAAACCCTGAAGAAGGAGGGAATAGCCTCCGAAACGTCGGTTTTTGAATAAAAATAAAAAGATAGTATAAATTATCTTCTTTTTTTGACTGCCTCATCAATATCCACTTAATTAACTTATCAGTCCGTCTCCAAAAATTACTCGAATCTGATTACAAGTAAAATCCATAGAGAAATATAGAGTGGATGGCTCCATAAGGAGTCAATGTATTTTAGCGCATACGAGTTACTGAGCTCTCTTGCGAGACCAGGGCGAAACCATTGGGCAATAAAATGGCGGAAACCGCTCTCTTCGGGGCAAATTTTGGTGACATTTTCAAGAGTAAAAAATGGACTTATATATGTTATATAACATAAAGTATATGTATCTTTTATTTATGACAAAGGCTTTGAATGTTCTATGATCTTCGAATAGAGAGTTTTCGCCCTGCAGTCGCTAGAGAGCGCTTTTTCGATATACGGTAGTCTTCCATTCTACATTACTCTATGGTAAAATTATTCGAATTCATTCATCCTGACATCTAGTGGCAGAAAGTTATCAAAGAAACAAAATCATTTCTCCTATTAGAATAAAATAGTTTAATTTCCCTTTTAAATAACGTCATTAGTGGTTGCTGATTTTCACCAATAATCTACTCCAACATATTAATAATTTTTAAAGGTAAAATACCAAAAACTCGTTAATTTTTTAAAATTCGAGGGGCTACACCATGAAGGTGCAGCCTCTCAAGGCCTGAGTTGGCCCTTTTGTCGAGAAAAGAATAGATTTTATGTGCTGGGTAAGCGTCGAAATCTGTCGAAACAGCTGATTTTTGTACCTGTCGGCCCTCAGAAATGACAACTTAAAATAATAAAAAAATTCCACAAATTCGCTCATTCTCTCCTTAACAATGACAAAGAAGAACACATTCGAACTCTAAAGTATTGTCGAACATAAGGTAGGAAACCCTCGGTATGCGAGTCCGACTAGAACTGGGCCAGCTTATTTACAATACTGAAAGGCATAGAGTAATATAGAGTGGAATGCTCTATAAGGAGCCAACTTATTTGATCTTATAGAGTTACAGAGCTCTCTGGCGAGATCAGGGGCAATAAAATCGCTCTCTTCGGGGCAAATTTTGGTGACGTCACTTTACACATCTTTAATGATATTTCAATTTAACCTATAAAGCTGTAAGTTAGAATATTGTCTAAATGAAGGTTAAACAAAAAGGGTATCTATGACAAAGGCTTTGAATGTTCTAGGATCTTTGGATAACTCTTAACATAGAGTAATATAGAGTGGAAAGCTACCGAATATCGAAAAGAACTCTCTAGCGGCTACTGCTAAGAACATTATTCTTAGTCCTTAAGAGCTATTCAAAGATCATAGTCATAGGACATTCAAAGCCTTTGTCATAGATGAAAGATTCATAGAGGCTTTGTGCTAAACGTTCATTTAGAAAATTTTCCAACGAAGAAATTTATAGATTAAAATATTATTAAATATGCCTAGCTCTCGACGTCAATGTTTTGTGAAAGGTTGGTTTCGCGATACAAAATCAGATAAAGAACATACTTTTATTAAACGATCTAAAAATCCTGAAATGTAGGTAACCTATATAAAATTAAGTAGTAATTTATTTCTTTGATTATTATATGTTAATTCTTTAATAATTTAATTATAGAGCTAAAGAGAGCGATTCCCGCCATTTTATTGCCCATTCCGAACTTACAGAGAGCTCTGTAACTAGTATACGCTAAAATACATTGGCTCCTTATGGAGCCTTCCAATCTATATTACTCTATGGCTCTTAAGAACTAAGAATTTTCGCCCTGCAGTCGCTAGAGGGCGCTTTCCGATATACAGTAGCCTTCCTCTCTATATTACTTACTTTATGCTGAAAGGTATGTAATGTAAAAAACAATTTATAACGGTAATATTATTTTTAATAACAATAAAATATTATTTTGGGCCATCCTGTATTTGAAAAATAAATAATAATTGTCTAACTCTGGTCCGGACATCTGCGTGCCTGCCTACAGTATCAGTTAATTGATTGATAATATTTTGAAATCATTAAATCAATAAAATATAAATCATTTTTATCGATCCCCCAAACAAATCTATTTAAATGTGATTCCAATAAAGTGATTCATTAATCCAATTTATCTTCCAGGGATTAAAATAATAAACCAAACGAGAGATATTCATTTCACTTTCACTACCACTCTCACTTTCTCTTCATATTTATACAAACAATAAATTCAGAAGATCTGTGTATTTTTTTATTCAATATTATCAAGTATGTTTAATTATGTTATTGGCTATATTAAGCTTCGATTCGATAAGCAATGTATAATTAAAACTAAAATAAAGTGCGAGTCGGTCTCACATATCGAGGGTTCCGTACCTTATATCTTCAAAAATATATGAGCTATCAAATTCATTCTTATTTATTGTATTTTTTTTGGTATCAAGGACAATGTCCTTTTAGCCAGCAAAACGGTCACGTGCTAAAATTCAACATAAATGAATAGTACAATTTCCTCGTTGGAGACCGTGAGTTCCGTAGTCTTTACCTGAGAATCCTTTGAAGTCGCGCTTGGCGCGAGACCGATTCCAATACTTCACCCATGCTTCCCATTGGATAAAATAAAAAACAAAATCGCATAAATAAAATGGAACTGAGGGAAAACTGGCATGTTTATATGGTAAACTCTACCTTTTCTATTCTCTACATATCTTTAAAGCTTATGTAAAAATTATCCTTTCATACATACTTGATGTATTACATGTCATAATATAGCTCTGGAGCATTCCATGAACGACTGGATTCGCCTAGCTCTTATGCAGCTTTCATTCCTCTACGTCAATAGGTTGCCTAAATACAGGCGCACCAACGTCTTAAATCAAGTACAAATTCTGACTACATTTTGAGGATTTTAATTAATATAGTTATTTATTTATATTTTATAACTCATTACTTTTCTTATAGATATGTCTCAAAAAATTGAATTAGTTAAAAAGCCCTAAATGAAAAAATAATTCAAATTCAAGTTCGATTTCGAAGAGAGCTACAATATTTAACAATTATTTTTTCACTCGTGATTGTAAAAAATAAAAGAATTGACTATTGGCTGATAAAATGAAATGAAAAATTATTACTCTTTTCGCTGACCAAATGGGTGAAGTTCTCCAGGCGGACGGAATATTGAATTTACTCAAAAATACTAAATATTTTTCTTATTCGTATCATATAATTGTTTATACTGTCCAAGTTAAAAGAAGCCAAAGTTAAGATATTGCATCATTATGAATGTACAATTGGGAATAGGGTCGGTGGGATGGAGAGTGGTTGGATATGGAGGAGAAGAGAGGGCTCAAAAAATAATAAAGTTCTTGTTTCTACATTATTAACTATCTTGTTTGAATAACAAATATCAATAGAATTAAAATATTTTATCCGCGGTCCGAGACAATTTTTTTCTTCAAATGTGCCCCATGTAAGCTAAAATGTTGTACAGCCCTGATCTAGAGCCTAGAAGAAGTAGGTGCCTCGAGATTTTGGGTAAAATCGAAGAAACTCAAATTGAAGTAATTTGAGAGAAGAAAATTGGTATGGTGATTCAAAATAAGGGAGAAACTAATGAGAAAGTTCTGTAGTGTCCACACTAGTTTATTATGTTCATAGTTTTATGTCTTTAATTAATACATTATCTCGTTAATTTGATATTAAAAAAAGGGGTTGTTAGATTCAAGTCATGTATTAAGTATACCCGTTTATTTATTACATTTGAGTAAATAAACGCAAAGATTAATAAAGGAATGCCTTTGAGTTGTAAGGGAAGCCAATAAAAGGGCTGTTTATGATTTGGCGTCTGCAAATACCTGCAGCTGCTCGCGGAAACGCTTCCTTTATCTGGCTATTCATTTTTAATGGCCGCTCTCATGTCTGTGGTTAAAAGTTAGCCTCTTTCGGAGTCATAAATAAATTCCAAATCGATCTGTAGATATCTTCTTGTGGTTGAGAGGAGGAGAGGCTGCACACATTTAACATTTATTTGTTCTCTTGTCTTTCATTCTATCTCCTCTATATCCCTTTAATTCTTTTAAAGATCTATACATTTCAGATTTTACACTTTCCTGAGTGGAATAAGGACAAAAGATAATGAGAAGAAAAGAGACAGAAAAATAAATGAAAAATAGACAAGTGGATTTACACCAATGATTTAGTTGAAAAGATTGTCTCGTGAATTCAAGGAAATGGAACTTTCTACCGGCCTCCGTCTTTCCTGACACTTATAACCTGGAAACCTTCAAAAACCGGGTATACAAACACTTAAAGCGTTTTCAACATTTTTTAAATTTGGTCTGAATTTTGAATTTATTTTTTGATCTCCAAACCTGGGGACGTCGCTTCACTTTAAATAATATCTAATACAAAATGGCCATTTCACAAATTACACTCCTCGACAAAAATTAAACAAAAATTTTACCCCGTAAACCTAACAATGGATTCCAGTAGAGTTTTATACCTTGATTATTATGAAATTTCTCGATTTTTTACAACACGTCACAGTTTTGAGATAATATCGGTAAATATGTCGAAAAAGGCCATTTTGAACTAATTTCGATTCCGATTAAATATTCAACAGCAATATTTGAAATCAAAATATTTTATTGACGTAATAGAAATTAGATTCCTCTTTGATTTTCAAACTACCACTTGCTTCTAGATCGATTAGAACTAAAAAACTAAGACCTTATGTTTTTATATATGTTTATTAACCTTTATTATCACGTAGCTTTAGTCTTTTAGTTATAACTCAAGTTCTAATCAAGCTAGAAACAAGTAGTAATTTGAAAATCAACGAAAGCTATTTTCTATTACGTCAACAAAATATTTTGATTTCAAATATTGCCGTTTAATATCTAATATCTAATGGGACTTGAAAATAGGCCAAAATGGCAGTTTTAGTCATTTTGACCGATAATATATAAAAACTCTAACGTGTTGTAAAAAATCGGGAAATTGCATGATAATCAGCGTATTCTACTGGAATCCATTGTTGGGTTTACGGAGAGAAATTTTTGTTGAGTCGTGTTTTTGGACATTTATTTACAGATATACTTCGAATACGCCACACTTGAATTTTTTTGAATTAATTTTTGGTCGCTGCTCTCGATAATTATAGGGCCACATGAGTGAACATTGAAAACTATGGGGGGGCGGTTATAACATACAAAAATTATATTAATAATACGCTATTATATGGCATTAATATTTAATATAGTGAACATTTGTGAATTAATTCTGTAGTAGCCGCGGGCCAGATAGAAAAGTTTCAAGGACTGGATTTGGCCCACAGGCCGTAGTTAGGGATCCCTAGTCTAGATTCTAGAATAACAGATTCATAAGGAGATAGGAGGTTGCTCTCTGCTTGATGCAAATGAACATATTCCTATAGTGAATACAATTTATTGATTGTTTTTGTTATACTCGTATAAATAAATACAAATTTTTGCTTTACCATACAAAGTATCGTCAAGTATTGTAATCGTACATGAAAAAAGTGTTTTTTTTTATTATTTTTTTCGAAACATCTCAAAATCGGATGAAACTATTTTGATTAAAATAATTAGGCGAAACCATGGCATTTCGGTCTACAAAAAAGCTCTAATAAGTAAACATCCAAAAAATTAAATTTTTCGAGATAATAACTGTTTTGTCAAAATGTCTGTTAGTCAGTCTGTTAGTCTGTGCGTTACCAAATTTTTGTGGACGAGCTAGCTCAAAAACTAGTGTGAATATCAAAACCAAATTTCATATGCAGTTTTGGTGCATTAAGATTAAGAGCTGATTAGATTTTGCTGCATATCGACCCAAAAATAAGGGGGATGGGGGTTAAAAATTAAAATTATAATATTTTGGGGTGTAGAATAAAAAAAAACTAATATCTTGGCCCTTGTACCAAACTCAACGAAATTTTTTTAAACTTTATCAGCGGGCCCCCAGAAGTCTAAACATTTAAAAACTAACTTACCGAAATGGGGGTGGGGGTTGTAAGTCAAAAAATGAAAATCTAGTCCCTTGTATCAAACTCAACCAGAAGTGTATGGTAAAGTCAAGTGGATGGCCACATCAGAACGTGTCAATTGATTTTATAAAAAATCTTTAAACGAATTCCTCCCTTCATTTAAATTTGAATAAATTAAAAAAAAAATAAAAAAATTTCTTTATATGAAATGAATATAAATATAATATAAAGTATTGCTTCGTTCTTTCGTATAATTAGACCTGTTATGAAAATTTAAATAGTCATTCCAGTCATTTTCTTTGCATTTCACGAAAAACTATTGTCCATAAAAAGTACTAGATAAGAATGCGAAATTTACATTACAAAATATTCAAGAATATTCTGAGCGTTCGCTGATTCCCATAATCTTAGTAATATTGTAGAAAGTAAAGATAAACTTCTATAGTCAAATTAGACAAATTAGCATTCTGTTTTGTTTCTATTATAATACTATGTAGATTAGATTATCTTCTGTCAGGATCTATCTCCTCCAAAGCTTCCACCACAATTATGCTATTGTTGTGGAGAAACCGTTACTAGATATTGTACCAAATTAATATAATAGACACGGACACGCCGAAGTAGAAGAAATCAAAATCAACTCTGACAAACACAATAAGAAAGATGGGGAAAAAATATATAAAAATTGATCCAAAGTTTGAGTCAAATTTCAATATTTCTAAAATATTTAAAACATAACTAGGAATAGACGGAAAAGAGTTGGGGGGAGAGAGTTCCAATTTTTAGAAGTCATAGGGATAAACGAATTGGCGAATGCGTTTGTTCTGTTAGTATTTAATCGCAAAGGGGTGTTGAGTGTTTGAAGATAGTGCATTTTTCATAAATAAGGTTTTAGGAAGGATTATCGATTTTATTTCGTCAGAACAAAGACCATATAGTACTATCTATAAAAAAGGGAAAGGGCGGAGACAGTTCTACGATGGTTCAGTGAGTTAAGAGCGTCAATTAATGCTGAATCTCCTATTAGTCCGATAGATCGCCTCTTAATTGTATCCAATCCCAATCGTCAAGTAATGAATTAAAAATGCTAAATAATTTTCTATTTACACCAAGTCTAACCCGAAAAAACTTTAAAATAATAAACTCGAACACCAAAGTTTCAATTAAAATACAATTTATTTGTCTTTTTGGATATTTGTTTTTCACATTAGAAAATGCATATATCATCCGGGGGCTCTGTAATAGGCACAATAATTATTTAATGTGAAAAAGAGACAAGAGAATAAATGTTTGGAGGCTCCTCTCTACAGATGCGAGCCATACTCAAGACAGGGGCGAATTTGAGCTTTGTTGAATGGGCATGAAAAAGTGTCTGGCCAGTGTGTATATGTGTGTGCATTTGAAAAACAGATTAATGTTAAGGCTATTTAGCTTTAAAACATTCGATTAAAAAATTGCAGAAAATCAGAAATAAAAAATTGCTATAATAAGCTATCTAACAGTAAATAAGCTATCTAACTGTATGTTAATAACCATTGAGTTGAAATATGGCAGACAATTTTGTATTAATTAACTGCATCTGTCTGTCAAGGTTCAACTTTCTAGCTCAAATCTTTTGCTGACAAAAAATTGCAAATTCACCATAATTGTAGGAGAGCGTACCGAGATTTAGCACTTTTCACAAGTTGTCACAAATTGTTAATATATTACAATTGTGAGCTCAATGGCTGTTCAAGACCTTTCTTCTACTATAGCTATACTTCGTTGTCAAGTTTCAACTTTCTAGCTCAAACCTTTCTGTGACACTCATATTTGAGAAAAACATACCGAGTCTTGTAAAAATTTTAATATTTTTTCCAATTTAACTATTAAAAGTAAAAAAATTAAACTTAAATACTATTCATCAT
The DNA here is from genome assembly GCA_024734495.1 of Forficula auricularia. NCBI lineage: Eukaryota > Metazoa > Arthropoda > Insecta > Dermaptera > Forficulidae > Forficula > Forficula auricularia. The sequence continues at coordinate 18,688,558 of JALMQS010000099.1, forward strand.
ATTATATTATAGGGATACAGTAGAGTCCCGAAAACTAGTACGGCCGAGTTTGTTTAAAACTCGGCTTATCGGCAATGGTGTTAAAAAAATAAGTACGAGTGTTTCCTCAAAGAATACAGTACTGTGCATGTATGTATTGTTTGTTTGAGAATACAACGGAGAATAAACTGCCCAAATACCCTTAAACAAAGGAAAAATACTTAGTTTATGAAGGCATAGAGCCTTTACTACATTAAATATGGCGTTTTTCGCCCTACCTGGCCGAATTATCCGGACTGCCGGGTTATCGAGTACCGAGTTTTTTGGACTCTACTGTACAATGAAAAGTATAATATTATAGATATGTAGCTATAAAAGTTTGTATTTTTGTGATAAAAAATAAATCACACATAATTAATTTTAACTATTTAAAGTATACAGAAAACAAACAATACAATATATTTACGACTTCTTATTCTCAAGAATGAGCACCCAACCTAATTTTGAACAACTGATTTGTCTAGGTAAGTGTCAAGCTATACAGTCTAATCAAGATCTTAAGACATTGATGAGGCTGACAATTAGATGTTTTGAAAACCATAAAGTAAAGTTATTGGCAGATTCGTCTGAGTTATATTGTATTATTTGTTATTTGTGTTCAATAAATAGTTATAATTATGTGTGGTTTAAACAAAATTTAAACTTTCAAAAGTATAATTAGTTTTCTTGATGTTATAACAGATGGGAATAAGGAAGAGGGGGGGGGGGTGTATTCTAGCACGGTTCTTTCACTTAAATACCTTCCAAGAATAGGGTGTAGGTGTATGGGGAAAAAATAAATTAAGATCGCCCTAATTTTTTTCACCTCAAAAATATACATAAATTGCTGCCTTTTATATATTATCATAAATTCTTTTAAAGATAATTTAAAACTTTCCAATAAGAAAAGTGAATAGAATCAATATCCATAAAGTTTTTTTGAAAGTTTTGTTAGGCTTTAGTTTGAAAAGTTAACTTGACTCCCGAACCAACCAACAACCCCTTGGAGAGTATTATGGGAAGGGTGGGGGATACCAGATGGCCTTATAGAAAATGTAATTTTCCAACTTAATCAGGGGATAAATATTATTATATATATAAGTATGGGCGTATAGAAAAAGACCTCGAAAAGACAGACAGTGAGTGTTTGTATGGATTAGTCCAAAAGCCACTTACTTGTTGAAACATTTCTACTTTAGACAAGTATTAAAAAAACATTTCTTTCTTTATCTTTTCTAGATATGTAATTCAATAATAGTAATGGTACTATACTATATTTCTCTCAATAAAAAAAATATAGACATATTTTATTTTAATAAAGAATAGCTGTTCGCCCGGAGCTTCGCCCCTGTCAACATTTGACCCTGCTGGTGATATTTTTAACTTTGTCAATTATTTCACTAAAAATTAGAGAAATAAGAAAAAGAAAAATTGTTGTATATATGAAACAAGTATTATAATTATTAATTACATAACATACCCCCCCCTCAAATCTTTTTAACTTTTCTACATGAAAACAAGAAAAATGAAAACAAAATAAAAACTTTTCAATTGAAAAATAAAAACTTCCCTCATTTTTCGAAAACCAATTTAGGAACAAAAATAGGACTTAGGTATATATATAAAAAAAACATAAAATAAAGAAACGTTAATCCCTCCAGGCATTTATTAATAAATTAAAATAATTTTTCGAAAAGGAAAAAAAAATTCAAATAGAAAAAGTGTTTTTATAAATATTCAAGTATTCGCTTTTATCCAAATCATCATCATTGAGTATACAGTCCTAAAACTGGTTGAGTAGTGTATTAGGTTCGATATCATATTGTTTCCGACAGACAAATATTCAAATTTTTTATAATATATTTTTAAGCCCCCCCTGGTTAAAAGCATCATTTAGTTTCCTCACCATGTAGTCAAGATCCATTTCACCATTTGCAATACCAGCTGGTCGTCCACAAAAAATAGCGTATAAATCATTCTTTCTCCGATTTGTATTCCCATACTGTTGCACTTTCTTGACCACCCGTGAAGAATCCTAGCCAAATAGATCTTGAAGAGAGCCGGCGATAGGCTACATCCCTTTCTCTGAGACCTTTTGAAATTTCAAACCGATCAGACACATTGTTATTTATTTTTATTTGCAAGATGTTATCTTTATATAGATTTACAATAGCCTTGATTAATGTAAGGTTTATTTTTAGTTCTTCCATTTTTTGCAAAATGAGTTTAATTGCGACTAATTCGAGAAGGCAAAGGGTTGCCCACAGGGGAGGGGGTTAAGGCGCAGACTGCCTCATTGAAATTTATGTAGGAGGGGGGTTGAAAATTATTGCATTTTAGCATTATATGCTAAAAATAAAAACGGCCAAATCTTATAGCTTCAAGAAAAGGTAATAAAACGCTCTTCTAATTCTATAGAAGTGAATGAAATGGGGAGGTGCTGAAACTGGGGGGGGGGTGTCATGAAACTATGGATGGGCACTCCTGGGAAAGGTATTAAGGTCAATTGCTTAAAAAAGCAGGCAATATAAATATGCAATTCATAAAAATCCAGTCTCTGGATATAATACAGACTGATCCTCATTTTCTTGGTTGTAAGTGTAAGTCATGAGTCATCACTTCATTTTCCCAGAACTCCTCCACCTCTGCTGCTGATTTCCCTAATTGGGTTTTCACACAAACGTTGATCGAATTGACCGGAAGTTTGAAATACTATCGTTCCAGTCGATTGGAGTTCATCAATGACTGCGCCCATTATGCCTGTCTCTTCTGGGTCATCCACAGACGGAGGAACCAGTAATCGGTTCAGATGTCTTCCTTAATCAAGCGAAACGTATCCCTACCTCGTGGGTATTAGGCTTGATTTGCTCACAATTATTCTGATTGATTAAACCCAGAAAATTAGGGGAGAAAATTTCAAAGGATTTCACAAGAGATCAAAATGAGTATATTTGATTTTCTATATTCTAAATTGAGTTTTAATCTAATTCTAGAAGAAGTCAATTGAAAATATCTTCAAAGTTTTTTATATGTTTGAAAATATTTTTATTTATTGTGAGTAGTGAAGCTCTTGATTCATAAAGAGAATATATGTGGTTGTCCTCTGTATGATGAAGATAAATATAAATATAGATAACAAATATAAATGTTAATTGTATATCAATCGAATCCATAATAAATACCTACATATTAATTAAAACAGGAATAGCAGGAAATTGGACAATAAATAAAAAACAGTTTTTATTAAATGGTTTTTAAAGAATTTGGTGTTGGTACTTGGTGAAACATTTTTAAAATTATTGGATAAAAAATACTTGGTAGGTTTCACATTAATCAATTAATGTGAAATTCCACTATGCGACGAAACATCTTTTTTATTATATCTACATCTCAATTACTCAACAATCTTGAACTTTTTTCTCATTTTAACAATAAAAAAAATAAAAAATTCATAAAAAATAATTGGGGGGGTCGATAGGCTAGTCGGTAGCGTGACAGCGAGCTAACCAGGAGACCCGGGTTCGAATCCGACTCGAGGCAGCCAGCCAAAATCTGACCCCCGGGGGTAGAGACAAATTTTAAAAATATATCTAGTATCGTAATTAGGCTTATGGCTAGAAGGGCCGAAAAGCCAAAAAAAAAAAAAAATAAAAAATAATTCTTATGTTATTTTTAAACAGGCACTGAAATTTGCAATCTGAAACTATTTTTTTTTTTTTTTATTTTTAAAAGGAGAGAAAAAGTTCAAGATTGTTGAGTAATTGAGACTAAGAATGTATTGTAGATAAAATAAAAAAGATTAAGGATGTTTCGTCGCAAAGTGAAATTGTCTTTTGACAAAGAGTGATAAGATGGGCCACTGAGGAAGACGAAATAAATCGACGAAACGTCTGGCCCATTTAATAAAAACTCTCTTTTTTATTTATTCCATTTTTATCCAATTTCCTGCTATGTTTTAATTAATAAATATTAATCTTCATAATCAGTTTTGTTATTATAAATATTTTATGTGTTATTTCTCATGGGTTCAAATACCGGGTTGGATGTTTTCGTTTTGTTGTAATAACAAAAAACTAATTTATTAATAATAATAACACATACTAATTATTTTATGTTAAGTGACCAGCTCACTATTAAACCCATTAGAAATGACAAATATGATATTTCTATTTAAAAAAACTGATGATGGAGATCAAACCTTCTAAACTATAGTCTCTAACAAATAATTAAAGATATATCATAGATTATTTATATTCGTTATATTATTATATTTATTTATTTATTTATTAAGGATGTTATGTACATAGGTCAGTGTAGATCCTTATAGTGTACATTCAAGAGAAGAGAAAAAAGTAACTGACAAATATAGAGATTAACAATATAAATAAAAATAAAATACAAATTAGATATAAAAATACAAAAAACAAAACAAAATATAAAATACAAACGAAAAAATACAAAATATAGAATACACAATATAAAATATAAATTAGAGGCTATATTATTAGCATGATAAAGCTTCAGTGAGTCCACGCAAAAAGCGGGCAGCAGAGGATGGTTTTCTTAGGGCAGAGGGCATTGAGTTCCACAGTCGTGGGGCTGTGATCTCAAATGACCTCGATCTGAGGGCAGTCTGGTGTCGCGGGCATACCAGGGCTCTTGATCTTATTGAAGGACCAGGGGTAAGTAGTTCCGCCAAGTAGGAAGGAGACCCAGATATAAGGACCCTATGGACAAACCTCAGGTATCTAACCTTTAGATAGTTAGGAAGGCTAATACCTCTACTACCCGCTCAGAAACATGATCCATATGGCCCAGGTCGTAAATGTATCTTATGCACGAATTAAATGCCACCAATAACCTGTGGAGAGAAATGCGGTCGTAGTAGACGACCTCTCCATTCAAGAAGTGGGGTAATAATAAGACGAGAACAAGTCTACGGCGCAGCCAAACATATATGTATATGTATATATGTTTATTTGTATTAAGCAGAGGACAAAATCATTGAATTCCGTTTATAATGTATTTATGGAATGATTTTACTTTTACTCAAATATTATGAGCTTACAAATCCTAATTGGACATTTCACCTAACTTTCAGCTTTATAAGTTTTTTCATTAAGAAAATTTGAAAATAGTTAATCAAAAGTATCATTCAGAAGTTTTGGTGGATACATCTGAAACGTAGAATACGACAGAGACAAACATCAATTTCATTCTTTCTAGCACTGAATATACTAAAAATGTTAAAATAGTTTCTAAAATATTATCAATAATAATTAAACGCTAAGGAAGACGAAGGATATCCATAAAGATTCTGTTTTTTAACTTACTTTAAAAGTATGTAGTATGAATTATTATATCCGAAATACTTTAGTTAATAAACAAAATTATGATAAAATATAAGTAAAAAAACATATTTCTAAATTAAATTAAACTATTGTAAAAAAAGTAAAAAATACCTTGTGAGCTAAGTTGCAAGCTCACACACTGATCGTAACATATAAACTCATCTTAAGTCCAACATAGGCGGACGTACTTAGAAGATTAACAAAACATTTTTTAAATATGAAATGTAATTTATAAAAACTTGAGGCGTTTAACTATGATAGGTAATACTGAGAAATCGAGTATCATAGTTACTTTTATCTGTGAGATGATAATAAATAGTTACGCCTCAAGTTTTTATAAATAATATTTTATTTAAAAAATGCATTTCCAATTACCAAGGGAGTGTATAATATTTCGTTCAAATAAGTTGAAAGTTCTAGAATTTTTATTTTTTGACCATCCTTCATTTTGAGTCATTAGTTTTTGTATAGTATCCTAGAAACCCAAGGACTATGATTCAGATAAGTCCAAAAGTCTAGAATTCTCATTTTTTATTTCCCCCCCCCTTATTTTGGGTCATTGATTTTTTCATTTATACTATCCTAGGAGACCACTGATTAACTGTATGAAATTTGGTTCAGTTAGGTCTAAAGGTTTAGAATTTTTATTTTTTGACCATCCTCCATTTTGAGTCGTTGGTTTTTGTATAGTATCCTAGAAACCCAAGGATTAATATTCAGATAAGTCCAAAAGTCTATAATTCTCATTTTTGACCCCCTCCCCATTTTGGGTGGTTGGTTCTTGTAATTATACTATCCTAAGGGTCCTCAGAATAACTTTACCAAATTTGGTTCAGATAATTCCAAATGTCTATAATTCTCATTTTTGACCCTCTCCCTATTTTGGTACGTTGGTTTTTGCATTGATACTATCCTAGGGGGCCACTGATTAACTGTATAAAATTTGGTTCAGATAGATCTAAAGAAATATAATTTTATTTTTAACCCTTCCTTCATTTCGGGTCGTTGGTTTTCCCATCACATTGTCACGGGAACTGAATATCTTTGCAAAATTTCAGCTCAATCGGCTAATAATTTATATAATTGGCTTATATAATAGTTAGGGTTAGATATCTATGTACATTAGCACTTAAGTACTCTTTTAAAAACAAACAAAATGTAAATCTACCTGTTTAGCGAGTGCGAGTGTTGTCTAAAACAAGAATAAATAAGTATATACATACTGTTATATACCATGGTTGGTTGTTCAGTGGGGATCAATAAAGCAATCACTTAGGCGAAGAGGATTTGTGTGAATGTTGTCGTCAAATACCCCAGGGGGTTGATGCTTCATTTCCATCTAAAGAGGAAACCAACTATCAATAATATCAATTTGAAACATTCCAATCCAGACAAATTCATCTATCTTCCACGAATAAACAAATACTCAATAGGGAAACAAAAAATGATAACAACATACAAGCCAAACGCTAAACCAATTTATATATTTATCCCATCCAAAACACTTCTGTGATTATTTATTATAAAGAAATAAAAATAATACAGAAATAGTTACATCTAAATGACCAAGTCTTTCTCAATAAGTAATAATAACAATGCCAACAACTCCCAACCCAGAGAGCAACCCAGAGTCAGCACCAGCAGGCGAATCAACCAGCGATACAGATTAAACAGATCTTGTTTGAAAAAGTAGTGAAATCAAGGCCGCAGCCAAGTTAAATTCCCCAAAAATAATTAAGTCAAGACAATAGTACTTTCAATTAAAACTCATTCTTCCTATTTTAAATGAAGGCCTAGATGTATGTATCCTATATTTTTAATTTAAGTTATTTTTCTAAAACTTGGTTGTCACGAATATAATTAATTTACCCTAATGTAACAGACAAGTTTTAGAAAAATAATTTAAATAAAAAATATATAATACATAAATCTAGGTTGTCATTTAAAATAGAAAAAATGCATTTTAATTGAAAGTACTATTGTCTCGACTTAATTATTCTTGGCAAATCTAACTGGGCTGCAGCCTAGATTTCACTTCTTGTTTGACTTGGCCTGTTTTTTCACAGTAGTGTTTTAGGTGGCATATTTCTCTTCTTTTTGTAAGCTAATATGTAGTTTTTATTTTTATTTATTTAGTTTTTTGTAAACAATAAACTTCCCCTCTTCATTTTAGCATTTAAAGGTAGTAAAGATTTTGTGATTATATTTTTACTTTTATTAATGACCAAATTCCCAAATTTTATCATCATAGGGTCATTACGTATTTAATAGATGCAAATTTACTCTACAATATTCACCCCTCCATTTTAGGGGAAAAATTCATTATTATTATCGGCATCTCATAGTCTCGTAATCGTAATTTAATCATATTTAATTCATAAATATGTTTAAAATAATCACCTGAAATGAAATTGAAGAACAAAAATTATTTTTAGTAGGTATTAAAATTAAAAAAAAAATCGAAATCTTCTTCTTCTTTTCACAATCCCCTCTTCTTCTACTTTTCACGATGAAGGGGCCAACCCAGGACTTTAGGGGATGTACCTTTTTGGTGTAACTCCTTCTTACATCAATTTCATTAAGTGCCACACATTCGTCTCGTGGCATGACTATTTGAAGCCCGGAAGAAGTCAGCAAAGTCGACGAATCGTTGACTGATATATAAAAAGTCACACATAAAATCTTGTCCTTATTTTCCTATTACAAACTTTCAAATTAATACAAATTATGGACGGAAATGATCATATTAATTTTATTTTAATATTAAAAATAATTTTTGTTCATGAATTTTATTTCAGATGATTATTTTAAAAATATTTTTATTAATTAAATATTATTATATTACGATTAAAATTAAAATCATAATAAATATTTTAATTAATGTTACTTCAATTCGTAAATACATTCTTATTTTTTTAAATTATTATAATCTAGTGGTGAACTGAACATACTACATTATGGAATATGTTATTTTCATTCTTATATAATCGTCTAAAAAATTCACTCATTATTTTCTTTAAAATATTAAAAAAAATAAAATAAATTTCAGGGGAGGGGATGAAGGTTAAAACCACCCCTTGGGTAAATACACTTTAATTAATTTGTATTTGATTTCCTTGAAAATAACCAAAATTGCCTCCGGGCGGTTTGATTGGCCCTGGTCTTATCTCGGCTTCCTCGCTCTCTCTGCCTGGCTCAAGCGATTCTTAAGCTGGCAGCCGAGATGGACGGACGGACGCCCTCGGGTTAATTCTCAGTCCAGAGCATCTTAATTAGATCTAATCTTTGGATTTATTAGTGATTTTTCTAAGTTAGCTTATATATTATTATAATGTAGAGATAGTTTCGTATTGTTTTGCTTCTCTTCAACATTCTCTTCAGGGACATCAATGGTGAGTCGAGTTCTTAAATTCACTTGATTAAACTTTTTTTTAACCGACTTCAAAAAAGTAGGAGGTTTTCTATTCGACTGATTTTTTTTTTTTTTTTTTTTTGTGTCTATGTTACCTGATATCTTCGCCAATTGTGAACAGGTATTGATTATTTTTTGCATTGGATTCAGTCTACTTTCCGATTGATCCCGTTTTTTTTTTATTTGTATTTGAATTTTTTTATATGTTTGTTCCGGCATATCTTCTTTGTTTATGAACCGATTTTAATGATTCTTTTTTTTATTGGAAAGAGGGTACATTAGGGGTGGTACCATATTAATTTGGTCAAGTTCTGAAGATATGATCAATAACGAAATAACGTAAATCTCCAATTCTTATGACCAAACAATCGAAATTATAATAAATAAAATCTTTTATAAAAAATCTTAAAAACATTCATTTAAAACCCGCAAACGTTTCGAGAGAATTTTTATATTTATTAATTGAATTTTATTATCCTTTTATAATTCATTCGCCCGAAGCTTTCTCTTACGAGATGCATGCAAGGTATTATATTAAGTCACTATTAATATCATCACTAAAAAGAGAAAAATAAAAATAATTTTTATAAAAAAATAAAACCGACTTCAAAAAATTAAATGCAACAAATAAAATAGTAATAACTTAAAAATCAAATAAAATACACTAAAAGATATAAAATAATTATCTTAATTAATTACAACTAAACGACGAAATATTAACATGAAATTACTTTTTGAAGTCGGTGCCAAACATATACATTTTATGAATCGCACTCGACGGATCTTACTTAGTACTCTCACTTATATAGTTTGTTTGGTACTGACTTCAAAAAGGAATTTCATGTTAATATTTCGTCGTTTAGTTGTAACTAAATAAGATAAATATTTTATACATTTTAGTGTAGTTTATTTGATTTTTAAGTTATTACTATTTTTTTGTTGCATTAAATTTTTTTGAAGTCGGTTTATTTTTTTATAATTAAAAACTATGTTCATTTAACTTTTATTGAAAAAACAATTTATTAATCCTATCCTATTATTTTTTTCTATTATTGTCTAGAATAATGTCTGAAACGTGGAGAAAAATACGTAGTGAGCTGTGTTCTTAAATTCACTTGATTAGACTGTTTTTTGTGTCTGGATTTAGATACCAAAAATAACTTAAAAACAAAATAACGTAGAAATTTATTTCTTGTGCTAAAATATTTGTTTTTCCAATGTGGAGAACTGATTAGACTTAGAGCTTTTTAGCTTTAGATCTTCTAATTAAAAAATCCAGACAACATAATTTTTCAAATAATTTTATTGAGATTTTAAGGTGATGTATTTATAATATAGGCATAAGTGAACAATTTATATTTGTGTTTATTATTAATTGCTTTTAAGGACGTCTCTAGCGTAAATAAGTTCGTACTTTTTTTCTTATTTAATAAATATTCTGGTGAGCGATTCTTTTAGGATCAATTCGAGAAAAATTATTAAAAAGGGTGCATATAGAACAATCTCTCTTCCTTTACTTTTAAGGCATTGCCAGGATGCCTATAAATACAAGTTCAGACCTGTTTCATTCTAGTAGAGATTAATTTCTTTATTTCTATTATTCTAGGAACGTCCTTTTTACTCTAGGTAAGAAAATAAATCGAAATTATTTTCCGATACGGAAATAATATATCATTTAAAATTATTAATCACCGAAACTACAAACAGTCTAACGAGTTTTGAAAAAGTTTCAATTTTTCTAATTAAAAAAACTAATGATGCAGGTCAAACCTTCGAACCTAATAGTCTCTAATAAATAAATTATTTACGATTTTTTTTTGGCTTTTCGGCCTTTCTAGCCATAAGCAAATTTACGATACTAATTATTTTTTTTTAATTTGTCTCTATCCTGGGTCAGATTTTATCCGGATGCCTCGAGTCGGATTCTCGGTACACTCGATTAGCAGGCTGACATGCTATCCCTAGCCTAACCCGACCTCCATTTACAAATATTTTTATTTGTTATATTTTTGTATAATTATGTATATTTGCACCAAGCAGAAGACAACCTCATTGATTTCTCTTTATGAATTTGCTACTATAGCCAAAACAAAATCTTTTCAATGAATTTATTTTATTCTTTGTCACTTCACTAATAAAGTGTCATATCGTCGGCTTAGAGTGTAAACATGCTAACTCCATTTTTTATCATATATGACATATTAATACCGTTCGAAAGAAAAAGAGATGCAGCATCGTCCAAGTAAAACTCCTACTTAAAATTACAATCGTAAGTTGTAGAAAAAAAATGTGAAAAATATTTTTTTGCATAACAACAATATTAAATTTTGTTTGTTTTTTCTCTCCCCCTGTAAAATTTTCTTGTTGTGAGTTAGAAGGTTTACTCTCTAAGGCAACGATATGATATTTTCATTTTTTACTTTACCAGACAGGGTATGGTCAAGTATTGTAATCGTGCATGAAAAAAGTGTTTTTTTCCTTCTTTTTTTCGAAATATCTCAAAAACGGCTGAAACTAATTTGATTAAAAAAATTGAGCGAAACCATGGCATTTCACTCTACAAAAAAAGCTCTAATAAGTGAACATCGAAAAAATTATATTTTTCGAGATAATAATTGTTTTTTTTTTTTTTTTTACTTAAGTGAAGTGGTGTAGGTTTTAGGTGAAACATGATATTAATTAATAAAGTAAAGGGTGTGTAGTTTCACAGTGAATGAAATAAAACTCAAAGAGGTTTATACAAACTCAATATATTTCGGATTATCAGTCCATCATCAGGAGTTTACAAGTTAAAACGTGTTTTTACTTTATTAATTAATAATTGTTTTTTCAAAATGTCTGTTAGTTAGTCTGTCTGGTTGTCGGGTTGTCTAGCTGTCCGTTAGTCTGTGGGTTACCAAATTTTTGTGAACGAGCTAGCTCGAAAACTAGTTTGAATATCGAAACCAAATTTCACACGTAGTTTTGGTCCATTGAGATTAAGAGCTGATTAGATTTTGATGCATATCGACCTAGTGGGGTGGAGTAGGTGTTAAAAATTAAAAATCTATGCCATTTGAGCAAACTCAACTAAATTTTGTATACATATTCAGAGGACCCCCACAAATCTAAAAATGCAAAAACTAACCGCCCAAGATGGGGGAGGGTGGTGTAGGGTCAAAAAATGAAAATCTTGGGCATTTACCAAACTCAACCAAATCTTGTATACATAATCAGTGGGACCACAGAAGTATAAAAATGCAAAAACTAGCCCCCCATATGATTATAAATAATTTAAGGAGCCAAGTAGTATGGTAAAGTAAAGTGGATGGCCACAACAGAACACGTCAGCTTATTTTTTTGTTAATTCATAGATAGGAATCAAAAGAATAGGTATGCGTTAATCATTTAGATCAGTGTTTAGCCCTAGGTTAGAAACTTCGGATTTAGAGCGTAGGAGAGGTGAGGGGTGTTTGGGACACTTTTTTCTTTTGCCCATAAATCTTAATTACATTGTTAAGACTTCTAGTTTTCATCAAAATTATACTTATACAAAGCCTCCAGTTAACACTTCAAGGTTCGGCTAAAGAAGTTTTACATCAAAAAATTGATTTTTAATTATTATTATTATTATTAGGTATTTTTATTTTTGTATTGTACAAAAATAAAATGTTTTTCCGAAAAACTAACTTATTTAATAATACTCAACAAGCATAGAGGAACTAAAAAATATTTATGATCAAATCCGTCTATCTATACCCAAGGGGTGAACCGCAATTGGAATTAGGTGTACACGACTTTGGAATTATGTGGAATTATTTTGGAATTCATTAGATAATGCCCCTTCATCTATTGTCTTTTCCTTGGCAAATGAAAGTTGAAGTGGAAGTAGGTGTAGAAGATATTAGGTCGCAGTTGACCCCTCGTCTGTACCTATATTAAATTTATAATTTTTCTCATTAATATATGAATGAGAATTGTTTTGACCGCGCTTTTTTGAAAAAGATATATATATCGCGGAGACTACTCCGGATGACGCTATTGGTGTCTGCGGAGTCTTAAGTCTGGACCAAGAGAGAAAAAGATGTGATCAATTTAGCTACAATCCAACGTCATTTTGCGTATAGCCCGCAAGACACTCGGATGGATCGCCTATATTGTTTAATCAGTATAGTATAAAAATATCAATGAGATTTCGGGAATTAATTTTATTATATTTATCATTATCTATTTTTCTTTTCAATTCAAATATTATAAGAATTTGTTATAGTAATTTTTTTATCATTAGATAAAATAAAATGATCTCAGAATTCGCAATTATTCTAGATTCACTTTATAATTTTTTTTCTGCTATAACTTGTTGAAAATTATCTTTTAATTTTAATATAATTCAATGTCAACTTATCTGTAGGAGATTTTCTATTGTCTTTTTTTACATGAATTATTATTAATCATTTTACTTAAAGAATTTGATAAAATATTTGAATCACAGATTTCAGAAACAACCCAAATCACAAATAATTTTCAAAAAATAATTTAACCATTCTGATGTGTGAAATTTAACATGATTACTATGATTACCAATCTTGTCTTGGCAATTTTAAATTCTTTTTGAAAAATTATATCTTTTACTTGTAACGATGTTGAAATTCCGAAAAAACGCCACTTTTTTAGAAAAACGACTTGTTCTCTTAAAACAGGCCTGGCCAACCTGATTTGCATTTTTAAACTTTTTTTTTATTAATATATATTCTCTAAGAATGTCAAATCAATAAAATTAGCAAAGAACGTACCGAATTCTTAAAAAATGTTCACCTTTTCTCTTTAAGGTAGTTGATTGACCATATGGGTTTTCTTAGGATTTTTTGAAATTTAGATAGATTATTATTTAAATACTTCTGCATCGATTGGAGGGAAAATGAAATTTATGAACAATATAGTTCAAGAGATATTAAATTCCAAAAATAGAGTTTTACAGACTCTTATATGTACATTGCACTATACGGGATATCGGAAAATTTACATACATATTTAATTATAATTAAGAAACTCTTCTTACCATTGCTATAAAAAACTAAACCAACAATAAGCAATAACTAATACATTTTTTAAGAAAATTTTAATTCATAGTTACAACACAGTTTCTGAGATAATAATGAATAATGAAAAATGTATAATGAAAAATTTACACCAAAAACAAGCTGGCAACAATGTATTTATTTAACCGAAAAGTGGGTTAACTTTAGTACTTTTTTTGCTTCAGCCATTGTCGCAACAGCTTTCAATAGCTTATTAAGAACTTTTTGTTTTATAAATCTTCCTTTTTAATGTACCTACTTTATCTAACATTTCTATGATAAAAATAAAAAATTGTATTCCATATAATTATATATTAATTGTATTTATATAAAAAAAATAATTTGTAATCATCTTGATTGTAATGATGGCCAAATCCCATTTTAATTAATTACAGACCCTGAAGAAGGAGGGAATAGCCTCCGAAACGTCGGTTTTATGAATAAAAAAGATAGTGTAAATTATCTTCTTTTTTTGGACTGCCTCATCAATATCCACTTAATATATACAAGCTCGGACAGTGTTGCCAGATTTGTCAAACCAGCACGGGATTGGCTAGTAGTGGTATCAAAACAGCAAAATGTTTTGGCCTTATGAATTATGAATCCCTATTGTTTGTTCTATATACTCTAGAATTAAATTTTTTCTAGTATAGTCGCGAAACAACTACCTTAATTACAAGGTAATATTTATATTAATTGATGTTATTTGAAACGAATTGCAATTAATATTTATCCATTAATAATTTGTATTTTCTTCTTTAATATCATAATTTGGTTTCGAATTTTATTGCGAAAATTTTGTCAATTATTTGATAAATGTAACCTTAAATTGTCCCCTTCCCTGCATTTTACACATTTGGACATTTAGGTACAAGTGTATTTTTATCGTTGATCCATTAAATAGATGGATTACCATGTCAAATGTTCGCCTATGGATGGCATTAAGGGTGGTATTTCGAGATTAGGCCAATAAATGGTTTAACGTATAGTAGAATCTCTGACTACGTGAGCAAACTCCATGAATACATAGAATATCTATGTATATAAACTTTAAATCGCTTCAGTAAGAAGTAAATTGTAATCCTAATGAATATAAATCACCTTTGATTGTCATTCCAGATTGAGAATTAGAATATATAGAACGTGTTATGTCCATTTCTCTACTCGAAACTTTAAACCTCAAATTGGAAATAAATTGCATAAAATTGAGAAATATAACGTCTATTTTATATACTTATTCTTTAAGTATGAGAAGTCTCATAAATTAATTTTCACGTAATTTAATATAGATTAGGTACCTGGCTGTTTAATTTAGTAGTTAAGGTAGTTCTTTCACAAATTCAAAAGTTCAAAAAGTCTTCGAAACTTGGATTATTAGTCATTAAAAGCATAATAAACACACTGTTAAAGTTCGAAGACGATTTACTTCATCAAACATGAAATAATTGGAATTAAAAATGAAATTTCTTACATATGGTAGATTGGGAAAGGGTGGGAAAATTATCATTATTTTATTTTTTTCATTGAAGGACTTTCACCATCTTGATGAAAAAGTAATATTTGTTAGAATAATATATTCGGAGTAACTTAAAAAAAATTGAAATTAATATTATTTACCTCGAAATTTTGATAAAAAAATAAAACATATTTGGGCGTTTATTTTTAGTGGAGGGGATATAAGAACAGTCGCTTGAAAATGATCCATTCATAAAGAGGATATAGTAGTGTAAGAAGTACAGTCACATTAAAAAACATAACCTAAAATTTTAGCACTGTTCATATGTAGAGTTCATAGAGTGGTTACGAGGCTAAAACTTTTTGTGTGGATTGTCACGAAATAACTACTTTAACAGCGATATATTAATAATATTTTTAATTTTAAATTCAGGTAAAAAGGTTGATTTTTATTCGCAAGAATTAAAATTAAATAAAAAAATAAAAATTGAAATAGAATTTATTTGATTTTTTAACGTTTTGACCGACTATTTGACTATCCTCAAAGTATCTCTGTACACAAAGTTTTGAAATTAATTGCAATTAAAAATAATATTAATATACTCGGAGGTTCTTTCGATGACCCTTTAAAATCCTGAAGAAGGAGAGATAATCCTATGAAACGTCAAGTATTTTAATAGGATTAAAACTACGTTCTAATTGATCATTTTGTGCTATTCATTATCCTTGAGTTAATCAATTCAGCAGTGAGTTCTACCACTCCGTCATTAATAGAAAATATCTCTAATTAATTAAATTTCCTAATAATAATAATAATATAATTTTATTGAAGCAATTTCTTACATGAAATAATGTATACATTGTATTTGAGGCTTTGATTTCGGAGATTACTTCTCCACCATCGACTGTACTTGATCTTCCAGCTTGCGATAATATTTTTAGTCCTAGTTTTTTAATAAGAGGAAATTAAATTTCTTAATATTTCATTATTCGTGTCCATGATTAATAATTAAAGGAATCGTAGGGAGTTGGACAAGACTTTAAATTAAATTAAATACAAGTTTTGATTAAATATGCCATACGTTTCGTTGCTGTCAAATCCTGACAAATAAGTTGATCCACTGAGGAAGTTGCAAAACAGCAACGAAACGTATGGCATATTTAATCAAAACTTGTATTTAATTTAATTTAAAGTCTTGTCCAACTCCCTACGATTCCTTTAATTAAATTTCTTAATTTTAATATACCATATATTATATTATTGTATAATTAACTTTTTACTGGGTTTTAAAATTATGAAAAAACCAACATTTAATTAATAAAAATAAATTGAAAAAATTTACTATTATTATAAATTTTTATTGACACTTTTACGTCCACTAGAAGAGATAGGGGTAAGATGGAATACCGTTGCTTCTGGCTCCGAGGGTGCTTTTATCTTTCTGAAAAGTAGCAAATTATTTGTAGTGAGTGATGAAGAAACGTTCTTGAGCATAACGGCCATTTCGATCATGTAGTTTGCAGTGTCTAGAAGTCCTAATCTAAAATTTGTATTTGAAAGATTTCAATTTGCCGATGGTAATAGATTCAAATTTTCTTAGAAAATCATAAGAGAGTGTCATCTATTAGGTCCGATGGAATGGATTATTTTCAATTATATGTCAGAAGGGTTGTTTTTCGGGAATCGAACCCGAGTGCCAGTAACAGTAATCCGGGCCACCTGGGTCACCTGTGAGGTACGAATCTCGAATGAAACGCGTTAAATATTTTACTCAAAGTTTGTTTTCTTCATTTGTAAAAATTCGCGATCTAGTGATTCTAAATTTAAACACATAGCCAGGCCATATAGTTTAAATAAAGGTCGTTGAGTGTTTCTAATTTTGAAGAGATTCAAAATTCTAAGGGCAATGAAATGACTTAATGACCTAATTGAATATGAGAGATTTCAATTTACCGATGGTAATAGATTCAAATTTTCTTAGAAAATCATAAGATAGTGTCATCTATTAAATTCGATGGTATGGATTATTTTTAATTATATGTCTTATACTAGCTGCAAGGCCCGTCTTCGGCTGCCCTCTTGCTAGCCAGGGGGCACTCCCCCTGGACCCCCAACCCACGGACCCCACCCTCACACTTCACTACCACCCACCACCCCCCGAAATCCACCCAGCACCCCTACCCCCGCCCCCACACCGCCCCCACACGGCCACCACAACACTCCATCCCGCACCCCACCCACCTCGGACCCTCAATCCACGAACCCCAACCTCACACCTCACTCCCACCCACCAATTTTTTTAAACAAAAATTGTCAGCAATCACATCCCCTACAACTTTGTTCATTATAAAATTTGCCGTAGAGTTAATAGTTTAGGAGTTATTTGATAATTTTCATTCTTTCGCCCCCCCCCCCAAACCTCCTTTTGGGTTCAAAATATCAAAACGTTATATAGCTAAAAACGTAAGTTAGAAGACATCTAATCAAAATATGAAATTTCATAATAATCTCTTCAGCCGTTTTGACGTGAATCCTGGCAACTTTTCGCGGAAACCACTGAAACAGACTTACATACAGACATACAGACAGACAGACATACATTTTGTTGAGGGTGTTTTCATTCATAACTTTGCTTGAAACGTGTGCAACCATGTGATTTGGAGCAATGTACAGACAAAACCTTAATTTTATATATATAGATTAAGGGTTGTTTTTCATCCCCTCTGGAATAGAACCCGAGTGTCGATATATAACGCGTTTACATATGTCAGAGAGGTTCGCACCTCACAGGTGAGCCAGAATTGCTGTTACTGGCACTCGGGTTCCAGAGTGGGTGAAAAACAACCCTTCATATATGACATATAATTAAAAATAATACATTTCATCGGATCTAATAGATGACACCATCTTATGATTTTCTAAAATTTCTGATTTGGAGCTCATATGAAGAATCTTGAAAAATGTTTCACTTTTTCCTTCAATTTAAGATGTGAATTCTTTTGTTTTTTAAATATAGGTAAATTAAATGCAAATTCTTATGTAAATAAGAACAAATAAATAATAAATCAAAGTAAAAAAAAAAAAAATTGAAAACGTCATTTAGGACTAGAGATAAGGACGAAATAGAATGAGGGTGGGTAAATGAAAAGAAAATAGAGTGGATAGGGTGGATTAGGGAAATTGAGGGAGATTAAAAGATAATTTCAAAAGGTTTCAAAACCAAGACAATTAATTCCACTCGCTTTTAATCTTAACTTCATTAGATATTTAAATAACCCGTATATATATATATATATATATATATATATATATATATATATATATATATATATATATTCTGACAAGAATATCTATCTATTTCTACTTGAGGAAAAGGTTATCGCCTTCTTTCTGCTTGGTAGAATTTTCTAAAATTCAATCTAGATCGAAAGAGAAAATTGATTTATTTTGATTTTTGATAGAGTCATCCAACTTGACATATTCAACGCATTCAATTCTTCGGCATTCCCAAAAGATCTATCATATATTATAAACTTATCAAAATTTAGATATTTACTTCTGTTAAAAAAAAGGGAAATACATGTGTGTATATGTGTATGAGTTGGTCCTTCAATTATTTCAACTCAAAGAGAACTAGTTGATTGGAAAAAAAAAAAATATTTTATAAAAGATTTATTGAAAAAAAAAAATAAAATAAAATAAATAAATGTGAAAGTCTTGTCAAGTGGAAAAGCAGTTTATTTTAATCATGTTAGGAACTTTCCCTCTTGAAACTTAAACTTAAATTTTAATTTATAATTCCACCTAACTTAGTTTTTTACTTTTTCCTAAACATTTTTAGATAAATATTTTATTTATTTTTTTTTTTATTAGGTTGTTGAAAAGAGGGTACTTACTCGTGGCTAGTAGGTATACTAGCGGATAGGGTGGTCAAGTACCTGCCAAGCACCTGAAAGTAAAATCCACTTTTATCACTAAGACCCAATTAAATATAGGAAAGATAACAGTCATTCATGGACATTGTAATCTAGGACAGCGTTCCTTAAACATTTTTGAAGTGGGACCACTTTTTAAACCAGAAAAGTTCTGTTGAATACCCTACTCCGTTCGAAAGCAAATTTTTCATTTTTTTTTACCATATTTAAATACCAGAATTCTGGTACACTGGTGAAAAGATGCCACTAAGCACCACCATGGTAATAGTGCTTTAAGTCCCTCTTTTGTTGCTGAGATTAGAGTGAGGTAATAAATTTCATAAAATGTCATTACTGAGAGAAATAATGAAAGACGATTGCCATCATGTGTAATTATCAAACTCTGAGATTTTCACTTATACTAGTATTGGAATATTCAGTTCAGTAGATGTTTTTTCGGTCTTTTTATAAGACCACAAGGGCAGACACCTCTAGGACCGCTTGAGATCTGCGGTATATGGTTTGAAAAACGCTGATCTAGAGAACATGATTTTATTGATCAGAGACAAGCGCTAAGGCCAAAATAATAATAATTATTTTATATTACATATTTTTTTATTTATTACTAGCTGCGACCATTGGAGTAGTTAGGGAGTTTTCCTAGGGGTAGGGCGGGGGGGGTGTATCCGGCCAGCTGATTAGTCACAACAAAATTTCAATTAAACCGATTAGAGATCAACTAACTTTTTAGTAGAATTGACAAAAATTGAGTTTCGATTTTTCTAGGGGGCAATCAGTTTTGTAAGGGAGAATTTCCCCTTTGACCCTTCCTAACTACGCCCAAGATAATAGGTATCCTTGTCCTTTTTACCCTTCTTCACTCGCTCTTTTTGTTTGTTTTTAATTTTTGTGAGATTAAAAACGAACTCTAAAAATTACTTTTGAAACCCATAATTTTAAAATTTTTTGCGGTAGGGAGGCCGGCCCCCAGGTACATGACCTCAAAATGAAAGTCTGCACTTAACTTCAACTCAATCGGTCAAGTTGTTCCAGAGATATAAATTATTTAGTAAAATAAACAACAAATTATTATAATGAATAATGAATGACCTTTATTACACTAAATTAAATTTCTAACAAAAAAATCTTATCTTGATGAAATCTCTAAAATCAATGGTTTTTCGAGTTATAAGAATTTAAATATTTTTCAATACGTGTATAAGAATTGAAGCCCAATGAATTGTCCAAATAATTATTTGAATAAAAAAATAATGAATTTGACTAATGTCTCGGATTTCGATAAAAATTTTCACATTCATAGTGAACAGTCCCCTTTATATTAAACCGATTACAATTACATAAGATGTTTAATTTTACCAAAAAATTCTTAAATATCGAAATTAAAACTTTCTAGATACTAACATATTTATCAGAGCTAATTATATATAAGACATTAGTCCATTATTTTAGGATATTAAATTATCAAAATGATACTTCGTGAGAGTTTTTTTATAGGTTGAATATCTAGAGCGATGACCAGTGTTTATCTAACTTTTCACATATATTTCACCATATTTCACCCTGCCTAACCCTTGGAGGTACACAAATTTATGTAATGACCTTTATTAGAGAATATTTAATTTCCAACAGAAAAGTTTTTATTAGTGAAATGTTTAAAATCAATAATTTACGAGTTAAAAGATATTCCAATATTGTATGAAGAGTGAAAGGACTTGAACCAAAAATAAATGTCTCTGATCGGGCGACACATTCTCTCGATAAAACAAATCAAAATAATTATAAATGAGATAGAAAGTGATAATATTTTACCAATTTCATCTATCTGGAGGTTTACAGTACTATTCTAATATAAGAAAATGGCATTTTGAATAAGAATTTTGTAGTTAAAAAGAAATTTTATGAACTTATCCAATTTCTTCTCTCCGGGAGCAAATCAACTAGAAATGTCAATTTATTTTTTTCTCAATAGATATTTATTCAAATCTATTGAAATTTCATATCAGTGTTATTTTCATTTATCTTTTATATCAAATAGATATTATTAGAAAATTTGCATTTTAAAGGGTAGTTTATTTGAGGTCCAATTTGAAAAAAACTAATAACTCCGTTGAAATTTTTTTAAAAAATATAAAATTAATAGATATTATAAAATAATTAATTATTAATAATTTAATTCAATTTTGAACGAAATTGATTCAGTACTTTTTGAGAAAATATTCAAAATCTATCTGAACCGTCAAAAAAACGATGTTTTTTGAAAGCACGAGATGCTTTTGAAAAAAGTTAAAAAAGTCTTATGAAACGAAACATTGACTTTTGACATGGAGGTGAATTTTAAAATGTTTCTAAAACGGCCATTCGTAGACGGTTTTCGAGGATTTTGACGATTTTCTCAAAAATTACTGCATCGATTTCGTTCAAAATTGAATTAAATTATTAATAATTAATTGTTTTATAATATTTATTAACATCATATTTTTTAAAATAATTTCAACGAAATTATTAGCGTTTTTTCAAATTGGACTTCAAATAAACTACCCTTTAAAATAAAAATTTCTTACTATTAATTATTTTATATAAAAGATAAATGAAAATAATGCACAGATATGAAATTTCAACCGATTTGAATAAATAATTGAAAAAAAATAAAACTTTTTGCCATTTTTATTTGATTCGCTCCCAGAGAAAAGAAATTGAATCAGGTCATAAAATTTCTTTTTTAACTAGAAAATTCTTATTCAAAATGCCATTTTCTTATACTAGAATATTACTGTGAACTTCCAGATGATGAGCTTGGTAAAATATTATCACGTTCTATCTCATTTATAATTCTTTTGATTTGTTTTATCGCGACGTTGTTTTAGCCGTCTCTTGATTATGGACACATTATTATTATCACTTTACACTATTGAAATATCTTTTAATATATTAAAATTGAATACATTTATATGTAATATTATATAATATAATGAATAAATAAATAAAATAAATTAAATATACGATTGCAATGACCTGGCGTCCTCGAGAAGCGTCAGAGATCATTTGCAAAGCAGTTAAATAATTAAAAGCAATAAGACAAATTTAATTAAAATAAATTTAAAAGCATTAACTTATATGATATATGGAACGATTTTGATTGTTTTTATTTGGATATATTCAGAATATTTTCAAGGGTGCAACATCATATTCTTACTCATAGATCGACTACTGTCTTTAAAAGCTCACTTATTAATAATATACGATCGTATTTCTTTAATAAAAATTACAGATTTTAATGGGCCTCTAAATATTTGAAAACTAGCCCCTTCAGATGCTAAAAAATTTCATTGAACCAGGAGAATCAGTTCACGAGTGACTCTCGCAGAGTCAATTTAGAACCTAATTACAGTTTTAAAACTCTTCATATATAATACGAAACTTATTTTGCTATCATGTGTGAATAAAATGTTATTAAATATAATATTTTTTTATTAAAAGAGAAACATATTTTTATTTGTTGATAGGTCAATAGTCGATTTGTTTTTCTAATTTTTCACCTATGGGTTTCACTTTCACAGTAACCAATGGTTTACTGTCATGGGCGTAGTTAGGAGCGAGGCAAAGGGGCAGTAGCCCCTACAAAACTCATTGGCCCCTTCCCTAGAAAAATCAACAAACTATTTAGTAAAATTGACAAATTTTGGAAGTAACGTACCTAATAATTTAATGTGAAATACTTAAGTGATTTCTCGTAATAATGGAGCTCGATTTTTCTGCAGATTATGTATACAAAATTTGGTTGAGTTCAAAGGCCTATAATTTTCATTTTTTGACCCCCTCCCCATTTCGGGCCGATAGTTTTTGCATTTCTTTTAACAAAAATTGTCAGGAATCACATTTCATATTTATTTAACCTATACATAGAATATTTCACTAATCCAGGTCGGCGCTGAAAAATCTGCTTGCATAATTTTATTGTGATTCTATTAAATTTTCTGCTACTGTATCCAAAAATAAAATTTCTCAAATTTGAAGACTTTTAACTTGATATATATTTATTTTATTTATATAAAACCTACCAAGTATTTTTAATTAACTCTCATTTAAAATGTTTCACATTGAACCGACACCAAGTTTCTCAAAAAGTATTTTGTACTACCTACTTTATGTATTATATGTGGATATACGTAAAACAAAAATTCATAAAAAATGTAAGAAGCCAAAAATTTTATTTAATATCCGAATACATACTTTCCTAAATATAAAATTTTAACCAATTTAAAATACAGTGAAACCTTAATATAATAAAGCTGAAGGGGATTAGAAAATATTCTTTATTAAAAGTAATTTGTTACAATGAGGTTGTTAAACCTATAGAGGTTAGGTTGGTCTAAGATTCATTTTAACAAGGTAAGCAAAATTGCTTGTTAACCTCAACATTACGAACTCTTCTACTTACCCTGTTATAACGAACGATTTACACTAATAAAATAAAACACAGTGTAATTTTTATTTAAAAACAGTTTATACAGTTTTTCTCACAATATTAAAAACTCTCACAAAATAATCAAAATGTATTAAAAAATCAACATGTGGTCATGTCGAGACATGAATTCTTGTTAGATGGATTGTTATGTAAATGTTATAGGTTGACAAAAATCGTTATACAGAGGTAAATTATACTTTCTATTTATGTTCTGCAAATTCGTTATTAAGAGGTTTTTAACAAAAGATATACCTAATGTAAAGGTAGATATACAGGGTGTTTCAAGAGGAATAGTAAATATTTTAGGAACTGATAGTATAGACGTATTGCAATAAAAAATTCCATATAATATGTGTCCAATTTTTATTGAGTACAGAGATACAGCTGAGTTCAATGCATTTTCGTTTCGTGTCTTGGTACACCGGTTGTTATGTGTTGCTATGGGCTTATTTATCGAATGTCAGCAACAGAGAGGTTGATGTTCAAGGTGTGAAGTTGTGCTTTAGTTTACATTTAAGTTTTCATTGTGATTTGTTGGCCAAGTCTATTGTACTGTAAACATGCCGCACGTATTTACACAAGCTGAGTATGTATGATATTGGGTTACGTTACAACAGCTGTATCTCTGTACTCTATAAAAATTGAACACATGTTAAATGGCATTTTTTATTGCAATTCGTCTATACTACCACCTCCTAAAATATTTACTATTCCTCTTGAAACACCCTGTATTTTGCATTAAATCTTACGGGGAGTTTTAGGGAATTTCGAAGAATTTGTTAATTCGAAGAAATCGTTATATTGAGGTTTGTTATATTAAGGTTACTGTATTACGAAAAAACAAAGCGAATAAACTACTGTATGATTTCAATATTTCACCAAATTCAGTAAAAAACAGTTGAGAATTATAACAAAATATAATTTTAAATAAAAGAGCAATTTTCTATCTCTCTTCTCATATGTATATAAATATATATAGTAGATGGATAGATAATGTTTTTACTTTTTCCTCTCTTTTCAAATGATCCATTCTGAAGAGAAACCCAACAGCCCCTCATTTTATCATCAATCTACCCGTTCCCTCATCCTTCCTGTTGCCTTCTCTTTTACACTCTGGCAATTATTTGCTAAAACAGAAATTTAATCTTTCTCTTTTTTTGTCTTCATTTCCACCCCCTCCACCTTATCCATCGAAGCTCTCAGCAACTCACCTCTTCCTCCTGCTCTTATTAAGCGTGAAATGATAAATTGTTCAAGTTGAACCAACTCAAATGGAGATCGTCCGTTTGGGAATCAAATTGGAAATAAAATCATCTTCTTCTCATACGGCTGAATAAATTAAATGATAGGAAAAATGAACGCGTTTGCTGCTTGTTAAATATTGAAATTCATTTCGTATAGTACGGCTTTTAATTTTTCCCGTTTTTTTCTTCTAAGAATTAAATATGATGAGCAAAGTGGAACTGTTTCTTTAGAGCCCCTATTCCATGCTCATATTTCGAAAAAAATACCATCCTCAACTTCTATATTTAAAAAAATATGTAACTTTTAAGGAGTTCGGTGTTGGTTCTAGGTGAAACATTTTAATATAATAATAAAACTTGAGTAAGATACGAGGTAGGTTTCACAAAAAAGAAATAAAACAAAATTGAGTTTTGAATTCGATATATATATCGAATTCAAAACTCAATTTTGTTTTATTTCTTTTGTGAAACTTCATATCTTACTCAAGTTTATTATTATAAAAATATGATTTGGCCATCTCATGTCTTTATAATTACAGTGACGACACGTAGGGTCATCCGCCATTTTTGGTCTTATTTTAAATTGAAGAATATTAGGAAATTCAAAATAATATTTATTTTTATTACCTTTTATTTTTAATTAAATAATTTTTAATATGTGTAAAGAATGTGTTTAAATATTAATTTTCTTAAATTTCCTAATATTCTTCAATTTAAAATAAGACTGAAAATGGCGGATGACCCTACGTGTCCTACTACTCCTATAGAGTCACTGTATTTATAATATAGCTGCCCCCCTCCTCTGGGTCTTTTAAGAAGCTGATTTTTGGATTGATAGTACTCTATATGTCTGGGCTTGGCAAACTACTACGGCGGGCCAATTCCAATTATTGTTTTTTACATGACAAAATTAAAAATAAATCAAATTACGTGCTGTAACGCAATGGCCGATAATCGAGTTGCGAATTGATTGATCAGCAAAATCATATCCTAAAAAAATTATATTTTAAAAAACTCAAACGTGTGCGGTCGCGGGACCCCCAACGAAGTAACTTGCGTTATTTTAAAAATATTAGAGTTTATAAAATACGGGCAAATATTTTATGACTCCTTAAAAACCACACTCCATAAATACTGGCTATTATTAATACCATAATTGTATAACTCCATTATTTTCTTGAATATATATATTAAATATTGTAAATCCAAATGTGTATAAAATTACTATCTTTAGTTTTTAAAGTTGAGAATTATTTAAATAACGCTATATGAAAATAATATTATTGAAAAACTTTACATTATCTAATCAAAATAAATCAATAACTATTTTATTATTAAAATGACAATTTTTTTTTAGGTTTTTTTATTCAAGATTTTGGATTTAAATATTTTTATATTTCCGGCTTGGCCTTTAATACAAAAACGAACTTTCTACGACTTTTCGATCTTAAGTTATCGTGAATATCTGACTCCAGACATAGACCGAAAAAAATCATTTGGTTGAAAATGACTTTTCTCCACGATTCAGACATATTTAAACACAATGCGTAAAAAAAAAATGAAAATCTTTGCGTGAATTCAATATTGGCTCCCGGGCGTACCGAGCAAAAATAGAGGAGGGAACTTAAACTTTTTATCTAGAGCCCCATATTTCCCTAATCTGGCACTGTAGAAGTTCAATAAAATTAGTATGTATGAATTATTCATCCAAGCGTTGTAGACAAAAAGAGGGTACAATCACCCTGCAGGTTGGCTTATTTAGTGCAATGTTAACGCAATGTAATTTGCCTTACCCCTCTACCCACTTTTTACCTCCCACCAGCCGTTTTCTATCTCTATTTCAATTGAATCGATATGCGAATAGCCTATATACCTGTTAGTAAACAGATTTATTGTTTCGACTCCGTACTGATTACAAATAGCTTTTGTCTCATTTACCCTTCGTATTCACCCCCTTAACCTCTCTCGCTTTCTACTTACAGAGAAATTTATTAACGACCCGTGTATCTATTTGTACAAAGACTGGATAAGAAGAAGAACGGGTCTATTTTGTCATCAGAACAATCAGGGGTTTGTGCTTGAATGCATTTCAATCTAATTACAGGGGGGAGGGCCAAGGGGTGGTTTCTAGGGAGAAGGGTAAAAAAAAAGAAAAGAAAGATAAAGAAGGAGATATTGAAAGTCGGCCGTTTCGGAAAACCGACAAAGAGAGAGATAAGAATTAATTAAATATTTCAACTTTTTAGAGATTAATAATCGCAAGAGAAATGGAAAATTGAGTAAAAAGGGTTGAGAGATGAGAGAGAAAGAGACAGAGAAATCAAAAAAGAAATTATATTTTGTTCATTAGTCTGGAGATTCATTTTTAAATATTTCTAAATTATACTAAAGGATTTGGTATTTCATTTTTTTATTTTTTTCTTGAATTAATTCTCTTAATTCAAATAAGAAAACTTGGCATTCATTGGGGCTGGCCTGATTTCGTATTGCAAATTTATCTTGTTAATTCGTAAAACCACCACGAGAGGGATTGTAATTATCAATATATGCGTAAGTCTTTTTACTTTTTCATTCTTCAAAAGGTACCATTATAAATGTAATTGAATAAAAAAAATATATTTAATTAATTTCTCTTTTGATAATTTATTCATTTGAAAAATAAATTTCATAATTCATTTGGAATTGATAAAATAAATCGCCGTTTCTTAAACACACCAATGGATTTTATCATAACCCTGACACCTTACAGGGGCAGTAGTTAAGTTATATGTAAAAAGACACGCCAAATTCTTTTGTATACCAAAATAGTGATTTAAAAAATACTACTATTCACGATAATTAAATCTTTCGCTGATTTTTACGTCATTTATTCAGTGATATTCTATTTTTACTCTCCATACCCCCTACCCGCTATTTTGGGTAAATTAAGTATTTTTAACAAAAAAATCCCACATAATCTCTAGCAACAGAGGGATTGTGCCCGAAATCGAAATTTAAAAATACTTAAGTCCAAAATAATGAATAAATAAAACTTAAAAAAAAAAAATTAAATATAAATCGCTTTTGAGACTTCCCCATATTAAGGTAGTTCTTTCACAAATGCAAAAATTCAAGAAGTCTTCGAAACTTGGAATATAAGTCTTTAAAAGCATAATAAACACACTTTTAAAATTTGAAGACGATTTACCATACCAAACATGAAATAATTGCAATTAAAAATGAAATTTTTTACAGAGTGGTCTTTATTGAAAACGTGCTCCTTCATGTTCAAAATGGAAAAATATCGAAAAATTTTTGGGTGATGGGGGGGGGGGGCTGCCGAGGTCGAAAACTTGAATTTTGCAAATGAGCCCGAAGGGTTGGTCTGACAAAAAACCTAAATTATGAAATTTGTAGAAAATCTTATGAACTTTCATTTTGAATAGGAAGATTATTTAAGAAAAGCTGATATTTTCCGAGTTATAAGCACAAAATGGAATGTTTAACCTTTTATTGCATTTTCTACAATGTTGTGTCACGAAATTTTGGTGGGAGACCTCAGATTTGGATTCAGAGCCCCAAAAAACATATAAATGCAAAAAATGAGAACTACCCCGAAACTATTTACATAGGGGCCCATTTGAGCACAATTTGACTGGATTAAAAATTGAAATAATTTTTTGAGTGGATATTGATGAGGCAGTCTAAAATTCAAAAAATAAGAAAATTGAAACTATCTTTTTATTCATAAACCGACGTTTCGGAGGCTTATTCTCTCTTTCAGGGTTTTGAAAGGTCAGTGAAGGAAATCCAATGTGACATTCCTTAGTGTAATGAAATACGATATATTATTGTTACTGTCACTGAGAAAGGAGACAGAGGGGAATGTCACATTGGATTTATTCACTGACCTTTCAAAACCCTGAAGAAGGAGGGAATAAGCTTGCGTAACATCGGTTTATGAATAAAAAGATCATTTAAATTATTTTTTTTTTGAATTTTGGACTGCCTCATCACTATCCATTCAATTAAACTGTACAAAAAAAACGACTTCAAAAAAATTAAATGAAACAAATATAAAATAATAATAACTTAAAAATCAAATAAAATACACTAAAAGGTATAAAATAATTATCTTATTTAGTTAAAACTAAAAGACGAAATATTAACATGAAATTACTTTTTGAAGTCGGTACCAAACAAACTATACCTATAAGCGAGAGTACCCTCCAAACGTACTAAGTAAGATCAGTTGAGTGCGATTCATAAAATGTATGTTTGGCACCGACTTCAAAAAGTAATTTCATGTTAAAATTTCGTCGTTTAGTTGTAAATAACTAAGATAATTATTTTATACATTTTAGTGTATTTTATTTTATTTTTAAGTTATTATTATTTTATATTTGTTTCATTTAATTTTTTTGAAGTCGGTTTTATTTTATTTTTTTATAAAAATTATTTTTATTTTTCTCTTTTTAGTGATGTTATTAATAGTGACTTAATAAAATACCTTGCATTCATCTCGTAAGAGAAAGCGTCGGGCGAATGAATCAGAAAATGATAATAAAATTCAATTCATAAATATAGAAATTCTCTCGAAACGTTTGCGGGTTTTAAATGAATGTTTTAAGATTGATTTTTTATAAAAGATTTTATTTATTATAATTTCGATTATTTGGTCATAAGAATTTAAGATTTACGTTATTTCGTCATTGATTATATATTCAGAACTTGACCAAATTAATATGGTACCACCCCTAAGCTACCCTCTTTCGAATAAAAAAGAATCATTAAAATTGGTTCATAAACAAAGAAGTTATGCCTGAACAAACATATCAAAAAAGGTCCAACATCAATGAAAAAGAACGGGTCCAATCGGAAGCTAGACTGAACCCAATGCAAAAAAAATCATCAAAATCGGTTCACAATTGGCGGAGATATGAGGTAACATAGACACAAAAAATCAGTCGAATTGAGAACCTCCTCCTTTTTTGAAGTCGGATAAAAATTTGGCTCAAATCGAATACCTAATGATTTAAATTTATTAATTTTTTTATTCCTCCCCCAAATTTGGGTAAATTATTTTTGGCTTATTTACTTTACAGGGTCATAAAATGTCTTTGTAAAAAATTTGCTCTATATCGGCCAAAGATTTAATAATTGAAGGGTTTGCTGCAAAAAGGAGTTAACCTCCAATTCCAAGGGTCTATTGGCGGTCAATGATACATTTTTCTGTTTTAAAATTTTATTATTTTTTTTTTTTATAAATCTTATTAAACCAATTATTTTACATTAATTAATGTATACATTGTATTTTTGCTTCGATTCCGGAGATTACTTCTCCACCATCGAGTGTCCTTATTCATCTTTAGTCCTTGTTTTTAATAAGAGGAAAAATCTAAATAGATAAAAAAACCTCTTTTCCGATAATTATTTCAATTCCATTATTCCCCAATCAAGTCGATTGGATATCCGAAACCATTTGCGAGATAAAATCAATTTTCATACAAGTTGTTATGGAATTGTAAAGATATTCGCAAAAAATTACGTCAAATTAACTACGAACACCGAACTATAATTTTAACCTTAAATTATTATGGACAAGCATCATCCACAACCATTGCATCAAATTTTTTTAAATTATATTATAATTATATGCCTATAAGTCCGTAAAATTGAAAAATGTTTATTAAAATATATTATAGTGCTGACCACTATACAGCCACCACATTAATTGAAATCGATTCATTCTGCAATTACAATCATTTTTTCTGAAATCTTGTTTATATCAGTAAAATGAAAAATTGAAAATTGTACCTTAAAAAGTAATCAAACATACCATACGTAAATCTAATAAAGGAATTTTCTAATTTTTTGTTCATATTCTTAGTCAAATTGTATACTTACTTTAAGTTCTTTACGAGCAATTATTAGTATTACGGTTATTTTTTATGCTGTACATTATAGGGAAAATGTTAGGGGGTCGATGAATAAAATAATTCTTTTAAAAGGGGTCGATATAGAAAAAAGGTTGGTAACCCCTGGATTACACTCTGATTTTCTTAGAAAATGGAAAATTTCTTTCTTTCGTTAACTTAAACTCTTATAATAAATTTTAATTTAATTTATTTGCATTCTAAAGAATAAACATTATTTTAGGAGTTCATTTTTTCCAACATATGGTAGATCAGGGGTGTCCAACTTTTTTGGCTTACACTGGCCACATGTGAAGAAAAAACAATTGTCTCGGTCCGCCGACAAAATATTATAATTCTATTGTTATTTGTTATTCAAAAAAGATAGTTAATAATATAGAAATAATAACTTTATAATTTTTTAGCTTATAGTCAGCTTCTAATTTTACTTTTCGTAAATTTTATACTTGAAAATAGCTTCTCGTATTATGTAATTACATACCTACATACTTACAAAAAGT
The DNA here is from genome assembly GCA_024734495.1 of Forficula auricularia. Classification (NCBI taxonomy): domain Eukaryota; kingdom Metazoa; phylum Arthropoda; class Insecta; order Dermaptera; family Forficulidae; genus Forficula; species Forficula auricularia. The sequence goes on from JALMQS010000099.1 coordinate 18,719,911, forward strand.
GATATGAGATATTTTTTTTTGCGTTTGGACCCTTGGGATCACGCAAAGCTTGATGGTTGGACCTCCCACGCCTCTATCTTTTTCCGGAACGTGTTATCGAGTTCCATGGTCGGGGTATGTAATTTTCCTGGCCAGATGAGTGTGTTGATGTTAAAGATGCCCAGGTATGTATGGATTTTTGGCGTTATTCTTCCATTGTTTCTTCCTTGATTTCGTGAAGGTCCGGGTCCGCCAGAATCTTAATGCCCGGTTGCCACTCGGGGTGGGTCGATTGGTTACCACCTGGGGTAATCTTGTTTTGCCTCTCAAAATTCATGGTCGCTTGTTACGAAATTTTGTCCTGCGCATGCGCGAGGTTTTGTAGAACCAGAAATTGTCAGTTTCTGGAGCCGAGGGGCCGGTTTTTTATTATTTTGAAATAAATTCAATTTGCTTCTTGCAGGAATCGAACTGATGAAGTCTAGGTTGATGTTCTCCTAATCAGATTAGAAAAGTTGGTGATTTAACCGATTGCGCTACCGACCCCTTTGATATGAGGTATTAGTATTTGTTTTAATTTTTTCCTGGCTAGATAATTAATATAACATTCTAATAAAGAGACAATATTCAATTTTTCTTTCAGATCGGTTCTAGTCTAGAACATCAAATCAGAAAGTTTGGAAGTAGAAAATTTATTTGTAATGAAAATGGAGTCGAAAATAGACCAAAATGATAATTATTTTTTCGGAAATCTTGAAATCTAGTTCCAGATTAAAAATTTAAAATTAGCACTTTTATTTTACGAAAACTTCACAGTAGATTTTCAGATTTCTTATTTTAGAGAAAAAAAAATTATCAAGGCAAATTGTTATGTGTTTTCCAGTATCTACATATAAATCTCAATGTTTTAAGGATTTTTATGACTTTATACTGCCCACGGGTTGGACAGCCCTGATTTAAATCGAATGGGATTAAAGAAGGATATGAGGAATCTTAATTTATTTTTAAAAGGGTCACGGATTTAACAATCCCTGGCTATCCATTATCTATTGACATGTAAGAACGTGCAAAGATTTAAAAGACAAATCATGACAAGTTTTAGTCCAGGAGAGAAATTATCAATTAATTGTGATTGTTCTAGAAAATCCCAATTTCTTTTGTCTCCTTGTACTAGAATGATATAACTATAGACTTATTAGTGTCGTAGCATATAAATTACTGAAATAATTAAGATTTTAGAAAATGAAAATATGAAAAGAAGAATAATTTTTAAATATTCGAAACTTCATTATTTTTTTATCTTATATAGTTGAGCTTATAATTTTGCTTTTAGTGAATTTTATTCTTGAAAAAAGCTTCACGTATTGTACAAATGTATATTGATATTTCGAAAAAGCGAATAAATATAATTTTACATCTTAATGTTTTAAGTAAGTTTATGATTTTATATTGGGCCACATGCGGCCAGCGGGCCAGGGGTTGGACAGCCCTGTGTTAGATCTAAAAACAACACCGTTTTTTTTGACACATATATTTACTTATATGTTTGAATAGTTGTATAACACGAACATGGTATTTTTTTCAACTTAATCATAGAGGTGAAATGGATGAAAAGAAAATGATTATTTTTACGGTAGTTGAAGGTGTGGGTTGCTTGATTTCCAAATGTTTTCATTTCACGACACCCTCTGGTTAGGTTACCACCTATTATTTCCCAGTCAACGATTCTATTAATCCAGCCACAAAACGCTTGCTTGTCACGATTCCGTTTATTTATTTTATTTTTATATATCTCTGGCTTTATTTCTTATATATGTTGCATATCGGAGAGAGATTTGCCTTAAGGGTCTTAAGGCAAGCTAGTTAGCGCTTGGGTTCGATTCCTGAGGGGACGAAGCCCTCTGATATGCAATGTAAAATTATTTCTACTAAAATCTTAGATTCGTTCCTAAATAAAATTCAATTTATTTCTAAATAATGATAGATGTTTACTTTTCTATAATCATGTCTTCTTCCTATGTAAAATAAATTTTGAAATAATGTGAGTTTTTTTTCAAATTTTTACTAAATTTAATTTTCCTAATCCAACATATCTAAATTATACAAAAATCCGTATTACCCGAAATAATGCATATTTTTTCATCTCACCCCAATACCCACCCTCCAAATTTTCAAGTACTAGTAATAGGAAAGGGATCAGACAGGGGAATAATAATAATAATAATAATTCTTTAAAAAAGACAATATTTTCTATAATTTTTTTCTTTTAAGTAAAATACTGCAATTTCAAAGTTTAATTTCGGGTGGCATATTTATTCCGTTTCTTATAATTAATTTTTAATTAAGCCGCCTTGTTACTGATTCTGATTTTAAACTTTCACCATCTCAGCGGAAACCTAAAGGTTAAATATAAGAGTGCTTGCTTGCTAAGAGCAGCCCCGAAAAACGACCGAGAGAAAACTGAGGGGGTGGCAAAACTCTGGGGGGGTGCTAAGGGTGGAGGGTGGAGGGGCCGGTGGAAGGAAGGAAGGAAGTGTATTCATTTGCATTCGCCAACCTCCATTCAATTATTCCACTAAATTTATTCAAATGTCTAGTTTTGTTTTGTCTTGTTTTTTTATTGTTTTTTTTTTATTTCTTTCGTTTTTCCATCTTACCAGTTCGAGTCTAAATACAGTTGTAAGGTTTAAACAATGAACCAAGTGAAATATTAATATAATACCTTAGATTGAATTTACTTTGTCTATTTGTTTTTGTATTTTAATTATTTTTTAATAAAAGAAATGTAAAAAAAAAATTTGGAAGACCAATATTAAAGAATGAAAGAGCTTTAGGGAATATTCGAGAGTTGTGAATTTAATTCATTCTCTATTGAATACTTTGAAACTGGTGAAAAATTGTAGAAAAATCGAAAGAATTTTCTTAAACAATACTATAATATGTTAGTTGGATGGATTTTGAGGATGCAGTCCAAGGTTCAAAAAAGAGAGAAAATTATATTGATCAATCAATTGAGGCAAATTTATTAAATAGACAGTATTCGTCCATTTTTAGCTCTAGAGGAGGGTGAGTTAGTTGATGGAGGTTCTGATGACAGTCAGATGATTTAATTCATTTGGAATCGGATGTAGCATTAGGTATTAGGGAGTTAAAATAAGAGCCTCAGGAGGATGGAAGTGTAAATGATCTCTTGAAATTTAGTGGATAGTATTTCCAAAATTTTTATGTTTACTTTTTAATAGATGTTTGGATGAGGGAACTATACTTGTGGTTGGAAAAGAGGCATTGATTTATTCCTGTTTATAAAGGGGAGATAGAGCTTAACCTGAGTATAGGCAGATAGGTTTAACAAGTCTGGTGGGCAAAATTTTAGAGAGGTTGGTAGACTCTCATATCCGCTCGTATTTGGAAGGGCAAGGATGGTTCTATCATAGGCAACATGGTTTTTTTAAAAAAAATTATTCCTGTAATTCTCAATTAGTTTCTTTATTCAATTACACAGGAGGCTTTAGATAAAAGTCAGTGTGTAGATGCAGTATTTTGCGGACTTTGCCAAGGCTTTCGATAAAATCAGTCATAAATTATTTTAGAAAAATTAAACTCGTCAGGGTTGTCTGTTAAGTTAATTAGATTTATTCGGTGTTTTCTTAGGGATAGAACTCAAACTGTAAAAGTGGGTAATGGTCTCGTCTCGATAGAGCAGATGTCACGTCTGGGGTGATTCGGGCGTAGTGTTCTTGGGTCTCTTCTTTCTTCTATGTAAATGATTTGCCTTCTATCGTGCAATCACCATGTATAGGCTTTCGCGGATGATTGTAGTCGGTATGTAGAGCAATTGATAATGATTGTGATAGCCTTGCCTTGCCAGAATGACCTGGATCAAATTGAAGGATGGTGATAGATCCAATTCAATGGAACTAAACCATTACGATCAAGTGGATTAGATTTAGTACTAGAAATCTGGTTGATCCTCAAAATTATTCACATTGGTGGAAATATTATCAATGAATCTAAATTTTATAAATATTTAGGCATACATATTCCAGGCAAATTTAAAGTGGATTAGGATATGCATATTAGTTATGTAGTCAGTAAAGGCTTATAGGAAATTGGGGATGTTTGGTAAATTTTGGAAGAATTTTATCCAGAAGTTAAAGTCAAGTTTATTTAACATAATAAGACCTAATTCTGATGTGTTCTGTGGTTTGGGACAAACATCCACAACGATTAGAGGAAAAATTGATATGGTACAAAAGGAGGGCATTTCAGTTGTTTTGAGTAGATTTGATGTGTTTAATGTGTCACTTCAATGATTAATGAATTAGGATGGTCTAGCTTATTGGAGAGAAGGGAATGACTAAATTGAAAGTGGTGCTGCAAAGCCTATGAGGGTTTTAAGTGGGAGGAAGCGAATAGATTTCAGGAACCAGAATTATTTAGGTAGAGCTGATCATAGAAAAGATTCGTAAGCCAAGATTCTTGAAAAATATCAGTTTACATTGAATTGTAAGATCTGGCATTGATTTGTGGAACAATCTGTCTATTACTACTTGGGATTTACCTATAGTCACTGCCCCCTATGATTAAATCAATTATAAATTTTGTCAAAGTCCTAATGTCCTAGAGTTGTGCAAAATTTTATTTAGGTCTCACAAAGCAGGAGATTAGGTGAGAGTGGAGAGAGGTCATACCATCCTTGTTAAGGTTTTGACCAGGTTTCCTTAACAACTTATGGCAAATGCCGGGATGGCTAATGCGTCGCTTGCTCCTGGTATCGGGTTTTTGCGCGGAATTTTTAAATTACTTTTTGTTTTTGATGGAAATCTATGGTCATGTTATTTATTAATGAGCATACATTTCTATTTTTATTTTTATTTTTTTTTTACTTGTTTATTATTTTTTAAATTGTTGTAATTAATTTGTATTGATGTTTATTAATGTATTGTAGCTAGATTGTATTGATGTTTGGAGGACCTAGCCACCGAGGACTTGTGCCTCTAAGCAGGTCGAGGAATAAAGATTTATTTATTGTATTTATTTATTTATGTTTGCAGGTAATTGGACAGGAAAGTAGCAGATCAAAAAAATTCTCATTGATTTATGCGTGAAAATTTATTTAAGATCATTATTTCAAGTTAGAAATATAGGGAGTTAAAATATTATTTTCACTCAATATTTGACGACAAAAATTTCCTACAGTTGATTTCGCGATTGAAACAAATGTAGAAAACATTCAGGTTAATTACAATTGAGTTAATTCAGAAATATGTGCACATCTATTATATCTTAAAATTAATCATAATTCATTGAGACGCCTGATGAAGCCAAAATAAAATTAGCGAAACGTCGCGTAAATCAATGAGAATTTTTTCATTTGCTACTTTTTCTGTCTAAATACCTCGCCAACATTCTTGATTAATTAAACAATATGGATGCTATGGACTTTAATAATTATATCTATCTTTTTATTCAAAAGCCGGCGATTCGGAGGTTTCTTTCTTTCTTCTTCAGGGTTTTGAAAGGTCCCGATGAAGAAGGAAAGAAATCTCTCGAAACGTCGGTTTTGAATAAAAATATAGAATAATTTTCTCTTTTTTTGAACCTTGGACTGCCTCTTCAAAATCCATTCAATTCACTTACCAGTTCGTTTCAAAAAACTCCAATCATACCATGTTAGGTATATTATTCTTAGTAAGAATTAAGCAAATTTTAAAAGTTTCTAATTAAAAAGATTTTGTTTTTACCGAGAGTAGCGGAGTGTTGATTCAAAAAAAATCAATGAGGTTGCCCTCCGCATGATACAAATAACCATATCCATATATATAGGTATATTTATAATGTATGACTAGAGACTATAGTTTCGAAGGTTTGATCTTCATCATCAGTCTTTTTAATTTGAAATATTCTGTTATATCTCATGGACTCAAATAAATATCTTACTACTTACTCACCAAATGAATTAAATCATATTTATTCATGATTTGAGACAACCTCATTGATTTATCTTTTAAAATTATCCTTCAAATCGCATTCCAAGCTATTATCTTCATTGGTTTGGGACAACTGGTGATATCATAAAATAGAACCTCTGGTTTTAGTGTATTTTTTCTTTATTTTAACCTTTTAAAATATAATTAAAAAAACCCTTTTTAGCGAGCATCTAACAACACGATTAAATAATTAAAATGTTCATTAAATAAAGAATTATATATGATAAAATAAATTTAAAATATGCTGTCTAATTGGACGGTGTTCCCGGAGACAATAAAAAGAAGAAAAAAATCTTCGTTTAAAATAATGTACCCAATGTGATGATAATAATGATATAACAGCTATTTTGTAAATTTTTGCATTTTATAGCAATTCATGCATTCTCGACTTAAAATTAATTTTACATAAGATATTTCAAGTAGCTAACCTTAGTAGTTTTCGAGAAATCGTGAATCTGAGTTGATACCGTGCTCATAGACTATTTTTTCTTTGTTTTACTCTTTTAAAATTTAAATTTAAAAAAAAATCTTTCTTGGCGAGCATTTACCTCCTATTTATACTCTTGGTGACCAATTTCAAATTTTGGAACTAAGTAGAGAAATCCTGATGAATCAATAATGTATGGTATTTCAATAGAAAACACTTGAGGAAAGAAAAAGCGTCACTATTTTATTTAATCAAATTTTTTTCTTTTAACATAATTTCAAGGGCTATGCTACTACTGTGGGATTTTATTCTCCCCTCCTTTCAATAAAAACTTATACTTTTGAAAATAAAAGATTCGTTTTCGCCTTGAGAAAGGCGTTTGCTTGCATATTTGCCGGTCGAATCCTTCGATAAAATGACAGATGAATAGCAAGGACACGCCCCCTTTAGCAAGAAGCAAGCGCGCCAAAATTTATGCACAGCTAATGTCATCCTAAAGGCGGGAACCATTGGCCAGTCTTCTTTAATGGCTAATTAAAGCCAGGGTTATAAAGCAGCTCAGCTCCTCGGCGCGAGTTCAGTTGTCATTTGTCATTTGTGAGTTGTCTATTCACTTGTTGAAACTCATTGAGATGGGGCAGCTCTCCGAGGTGACTAATCGCCCGAGAACGATGTGCTAAAGAACTTGTGTCTACGAAGTAATTTGTATACACGTTCTGTGAACGAAAGCATTAAATGCGGGTGACATGCGCCATTAATTTTATTTAAAGCATGTTTCCAATTGCCTCTGGCAAGTTTTGTATTTTGGAAAAGCATATTTTTAACTGCTTAGTGAAAATTCTTATTTTAAAATAGCATTTTTCTGGCTTTACGCCGACAAGAGAGATTCTAATCTCTGAAGATTATCTCCATCAAGCCCCGGTTCATATCCTTCCAACTAAGCCTTCGAGCCAAACATAATAAAATCATCCATCATCTTAATCATTTTCTATACTACTATCATATTTTTTTTATTATTTCAATTTATTTTACATTCAGTTATTTATTTACAACTTTTAGTAAATTTGATGAGAGTTAATTATCTTGAAGGAATAGTCATCCATTGATGTCTATCCTATTTGAATTTGTTTTTCCAGCTGAAGGTCAACATCCTTTCTTCTGTATCAAGTATGTGGTATTTCTTTTCTTCTTCTGATAGTCTGGCTATTGTCCAATAGGACAATGGCCGATGTGTTTGAATGATGTTCTAGTTTTCTTTGGTGTTTATCGAATTGGTTGTATATGACTTCTCTGATTGACGGTACATCTAGATCTTTATGTAGAGTTTCATTTGTTATGTACCAAGGGGCATTAGTAATGCCTCTGAGAATTTTGCACTCTCTGTATCTTGCTCAAGTTGGACTCACTGGCTGTTCACCATATTCGACAGCCATACAACCAAATAGGCTTAAGGATTGCTTTACAAATCATCACTTTTGATTTCAGGGCAAGCTGTGATTTTCTGCCGATGAGCCAAAACATATTTTCATATTTAATATTGATTTCATTTCTTTTTTCTTGATGTGCTCCATCCAAGTGAGCCTAGTGTCAAGGTGCAGACTATGATAAATAAATAAATAATAATAATAATAATAAAGAGTATCTATGTTCCGTGTTTCTAAAAGAACTAAAGATATTCACAAAAAATCTTTAACCCCCAAACATTTCCACTAGTAGGGTATTAAAATTGTGAGATTAAAATACGAAACAATGAAAACTTTGCAATTAAAACCAAAAAGATGACTATTTTTATGAATAGATCTAAAATACTTTATCCACTCCTTCATTAAATCACAGGCGAAAGGATTTCCGGGAAATCCAATAATATACCAAACTAATTCGATAGCGTGGACTAAAATATGAATCGGTTGAAATATTAATAGTTCAAAGTGAAATACAAAGCCCAATGAAGCACGTTTCCTTCCTATACATATTATATATATAACTATTAGTTATTCATATTCAACTCTTCTTCTATATCAACCAATCAATTATCATATTTAAAACATCATTCTTATATTTTTATTTTGTGTTTGTTTCAGAATTTGAAGAATCAAATCATGACAACGAATCTTTGGGTAGAACAGGTGAGATGAAACCTTCAATTATTTAATATACTAGCATAGCTTGGACAAAATCCAAGTATTTGAAAAACAATATTTAGTATAATTTAGGCTCTTGGAAGCGATGTAGGATTTTTAAATTAATTTAACCCTAGAACGCACAAGCCTTTTTACAAAAGACAAAATCGCGAGGTGGGCTGTCAGGCCCACTATATGTTTAATTGGTTTATAACATAATTTTTCAATCATTATATTCATGTTTTTTATTCATTTATATCAAAATTTATAATATCTAATAATAATTTTTATTAAAAAAAAAAAATGAAACCGACTTCAAAAAACTAAATTCAACAAATATTATAATAAGAACTCAAAAATCAAATAAAATGCACTAAAAGTTATAAAATAATTATCTAATTTAGTTACAACTAAACGACGATATATTAACATGAAATCACTTTTTGAAGTCGGTGCCAAACATATACATTTTATGAATCGAACTCGACGGATCTTACTTAGTACGTTTGGCGGGTACGCTTGCTTATATAGTTTGTTTTAGCACCGACTTCAAAAAGTGATTTCATGTTAATATATCGTCGTTTAGTTGTAGATAGATATAATTATTTTATAGCTTTTAGTGCATTTTATTTGATTTTTGGAGTTCTTATTATTTTATTTGTTGCATTTAGTTTTATTTGAAGTCGGTTTCATTTTCTTTTTTATAAAAATTATTATTATTTTTCACAATTGGCGAAGATATCAGGTAACATAGACACACAAAAATCAGTCTAATTGAGAACCTCCTCCTTTTTTTGAAGTCGGTTAAAAATAAGTCATAAATCAATACTTTTTTACTGTTTTTTATATATTATTTACTATACTTTGCTCTAAAAAAATAAAAATATAATAAAAATTTTTACTCAAACTCACGCTGCCCTGACAGAACAACTATGGGTTTATTGGTTTATAATACATGTATATGTTTGTTCTTTTATGTCTTTACATATTTTGTATTTTTTTAAAGGTCTAAAAAATAACATCAAAGTATGAATAAAATAATTACTTTTTATTTGTTAAGAGGATTTAGCACACCCTTTTTTCTCTTCTTCTTTTATACCATTACCGCCCTTAACATAGAGCAGCTTAATACCTCACTCACATTGACCCAATTGATTTTTCAAATAAAACATACACAAAGGTCTTCTCCCGTCCTATATTTACCCCATTAAATTTTAATATTGAAATAAATACAGGGTGCTTCTAAAAAAACGTGAACCTACCTATTTTAAGAATGATTATAATTTTTCTTTTTTAAACAACAATATCTTAAATTTAAGAAGGGGAATGTGCATTTGATCAATTTAGACAACTAATCAATGTTTGCCATTTAAATTGATAACTTAGATTAATAAAATCAGATATAGGTACGATTCGAAATAAACTTTCAGCTGATTGCTAGCAAACTAGGGTTATTCTTAATTGAAAAGATTTTCTCTTGGCTAGAATGGCAGAGTTGTTGATAGAGAAATCAATGAGGTTGTCGTTTGTTGTGTGAACAGCTTCCAATTAAAAGAAAATTAATTTAACTACATCCATTTGGGTATTTGAACTGAACAAATAGAAATGTCTAATTAAAAAGACTGATGATGAAGGTAGAAACCTTCGAAACTATAGTATTTAACAAATAATATACATATCTACATATTTATATTGGTAATATATACATAATATGTACCTATACGTTTATTTGCATCAAACAGAAGACAGCCTCATTCATATCTTATTTAGGGTATTAATCTTCGATTAATCTATTTTTCGGATTTTAGAAGTATCATCATATAAAAAGCATTGGTGCAAGGTAAAGTGAATGACAGCGATTTTTATATGAAATATATACTTACTATATATAGTCAAATTCACTCATTAAGTAAGCATGGTAAGAAATATCTGCCATATTGTTATTTAGGAGATTCAGTGCATAAGTATGAAAACTTGATCATTAAAAAATGTATTTGTTTGTATATCTTTACATACATATAAGGTATCACGTGATGCAAATGAATATGAGAATTCAAAATCTGATTAGTTTTTGATAAATTACGAATATGCTTTATTAGTTATGTACTTATATCCTTATTTTAAAAGATGGATATAGCGAGATATTTAGCTTCCACTTCTTAAAAATTATATTTTTAATTTATTTTATATTTTTGCCTAATTGAGAGGCCCAGCTGCTACGGTTGACAAGAGTAATATTGGACCAGGCCTTATATCATGTCTACTTGTGTATTAAGATATAGACGTATAAATGAGCCGTTTATTTTGAAAGTGGCCTAACTCCATTTTCCAAAAAATCAAGTTAGATACCTTAATAGTTACATTTTTACATGATCTTTTCATTTTGAAACAACATGTTGCTAATATATTTAAAATCATTAAGATTTTGGAACATGAAAATTTGCTAGTTAATGAAGTGATGAAAAAGTTTATTTTGAAAGTGGCCTAACTCCATTTGTATCAACAAAATTATTAGAAGACGCAATTATTAAAAGGATAAAGAATTCTGATGGAAAATCAATAAACTGGTTAAAAATATGTTGCATCCGTTTTCTTAGAAATAAACCGTATAAAATTTTCTATAAGACATCAATGAATGAGAATGAAAATTTTAAAGTCCTGGACTTATTACCACGTCAGGTGTAGACCAAGAAAGTTCGAGAATATCGTGTTGACACCACTGTATATAAATATCTGACAAATTACAACAGCAAAATTCAAGGACATAATTGGCCTATTACGATATATACCACCGGAACATCATGATTTGAAGACAAATCCCTTTCACACACACAAAATGTAGATGAATAGTAAATTGTTTTGTAATAAATAAATTTATGTTTTTTGTTTTGTATGTTATGTAGTTAAAAAATGTTTTGAATCGCATAAATTAAGTTTCCAAAGTGTTTTAAAGATATGTAAAATAAATTAAGTGTTGTTTTTTCAATTTGAAGCATCTTAAATTATGTTGAATGGACTTGAGCAAGTTCAAATTTTATAATGACTGGATGTTAATACGACACGCAAGTCGATACGCAGCCTTCCTCTCTATCTCATCCTCTTTTGTTATCCCCCTTATGACAAAACTGGATGTTAATTTTGAAAATGGCCTAACTCCATTCTTGATAAGAAAACGCATATTATTCAATTTAATAATTGCCACTATTTTAATAGGAACTATAAATTTAACACCCTTAGATACATTTAAGCTGTATGACTCATTAGTATCCTATACGTATATTTTTAATTTCATTGAAACGCAAACCCTTAAATATCTCGATTTGAAGATAAATGGAGTTAGGTCACTTTCAAAATAAACGGCTCAAATATTCCTATATATTATAGCCCTTTAGAGGATGAGATAACGGGGAAGGTTCCCACAAGAGACTATGTTAAAAAAGATTATGAGAGTTTCAGTTCCTCTAGTGACCATGTTCCATCATTGAAAAGATTTATGGAGTATAAATATTTACAAATTGTACAAAATGGTCGATAATCAATAACCAAGAATATATTTTGAGAGATAATACTTTATTTAAAATATAATTTACTCACTTTTAATCATTCTTTGGCCATAAAAAATAGAATGAATAATTTTGATTAACCTGTCATGATCGCTAGATGCCATTTTTGTCGTTCCTCTCTATCTCATCCTCTTTGTTATCGCCCTTATGACAAAACCAAGAATGTGCAAATTATCAGTTTTTTCACGAATATCATTTTTTAAAACAACTATCGACATACTTTCTATGCATAAGACAAAAATAGGATAGAATGATTAAATGACCCTCAAACCTGAAGTCTATCACGAATGTATTTTAAATATTATTATAAAGAAGCTTTTCAAACAGAAATAACTAAAAACAAGGTTTTTTACACTGGTTATGGCGTAAGGGCAACGATAAAACATCATATACTATATTGTATAACTTATAGGCAGAGACCGGATTTTTGTGCGATTGTTATCTAGTTTGTATGCTTTTTAAACACTGTTGTTTTTTCTAATATCTTTCTGGTTTAGTGTAGGTATATAGACGCAATCTAACGCATTTTTATTTTGCATATTTTTGCAGTAGACTCTAAAGATAAATAAACCTATCAAGGGAAAAACCAAACAATTCTTGAATACATGGCACATCAGATTTATTAATATAAATCATATACAGGAACCAAATTAGGCAATAGATAAATAAATAAATAAATCACATAGTTACTATTTTTCAGACACCCTGTAGTTTATTCTGCTATTGGCTAATTGTACATGGCTATGTGTGTTTGTATTTTCGAAGATGTTATGTTATGACATAATACAAGTGTTTACTTTTGACCTTCGAGTATAATTCGAGAAGTTATTTGCTGTTGACAGGACAGGCAAACATTCATAGGACAATAGCTGAAAATGTCAACCAGACAGGAAGTCTCAGCAGTTCAAATATCATTAACCTTGTTGTTGTTTTTGTTTTTCTGTTTGCTCTAAAGGAATCTATATCATGATCCAAATAATTAAAAAATAATAATAAGAATAATAGATTAATATATAATCGTATATACACAGGTTATTCTCAATTTAACTGTATACTCAAGCTTTTACTTAAGAATTTTTATAAAATAAGTCAAAGGAAAAGGGAAAACATTTTTCAAGACTTTTTAACTTCCGCAAATTTTGCAGATGATTGTGGGAGGACTGAACTTTCGCACCTAGCTTAGAGTTAGAGCTGTTCTAATAATAGATTTAAATATAATAAACTAGTTATATGATAATTTATATAAGAACAATTTTATCAAATATCTTAGTACATTATTATGTATATATTAGATGTCAGAAGGTTTCGCCCTCTCAGGAATCGAACCCGAGCGCTAACTTGCTATCCGGGCAGTTAGCCTAACCCTAGAGACGAATTTCCTCTGACATACCATACATATATAAACAAGACAAGAAAATTTCACTCCAATCATAAAAGAATTGATAAGTAAAATCTGCCCTAGCTGAAAAAAGTTAATATACTATATGTATTTCAGAGGAAATTAGTCTCTAGGGTTAGGCTAACTGACCGGATAGCAAGTTAGCGCTCGGGTTCGACTCCTTAGGGGGCGAAACATTCTAATATGTAATATATTCATAATAATCTATTAAGATCTTTGATAAAATTGTCCTTATATAAATTGAAATACAGGTATGATACCCGGAAGTACATTTTTGAAAAAAAAATTTCATCCATTTTTTAAAAAGATAAGACACTCAAATTTTCATATTAAATATATAATAAACTAGGCTGAAATATAATAATTAATCAGTACCAGGGGTATGCGGTAGATTTTCTCAGTATGATGCGTCTTCGAATTGCCGCCCCTCAAATGTTTTTTCTTTAAAACAACCTTCGATCGGGATTAAAAATAAGCTGACGTGTTCTGATGTGGCCATCCACTTGACTTTACCATACAACCTGGCCCCTAAAATTATTTATAATCATGTAGGGGTTAGTTTTTGCATTTTTATACTTCTGGTGTCCCACTGATTAAGTATACAAAATTTGGTTGAGTTTGGTAACTGGCCAAGATTTTCATTTTTTGACCGCCCCCCCCCCATTTTGGTCGGTTAGTTTTTGCATTTTTAGACTTCAGGTGGTCCACTGATTATTTAATTGGATACTAACAGAACAAATGCATTCGCCAACTCGTTTATCCCTATGACATCTAGAGATTGGAACCCTCTTTCTCAGACAACTCAACATATAACCTTCAATCTTTCAAGACACACATCCACGAATACCTTCAACTCCGACCCAATCCCTAAATCTTTTCTTATTTCTAAAATACAAGGGTCCATCGCGGACTACAGAGGTTGTACCTTTTTGGTGCAACTTCTTCTTGTATCAGTATCATTATACAAAAAGTAACAATTGTATTTCAGAAATCTCAATTCAAATTCAGAAAACCTCAATTTATTTCAGAATTTTATTATATATTCACAATTTATTTCAGATATCTCAATTCAATTTCAGAAAATGTCAATTATTTAATTATACCTAGTTGTTTAAATATGTTTATTTTATGAAATACAAACAAGTGAGATTTTCTAATATTCAATTGCCATTCCTAAAACACAAATGAGATTTTCTGAAAATGAATTAAGATTTCAGAAATGCAATTGTGATTTTCTAGTATTTAATTGAGAATTCTGAAATACAATAATTGGGATTTTCTCAAATGATATTTTCTGAAATAAAATTATAAAAGGTGAAGAGATATACCATTTTTGCCTCTGGAGTTAAGTGTGTCTGTCTTTCCTAACCCCTCCAAACAACCAATTAAATAACGAAAAACAAGAATTATTGAAAGTTCTCATCTATCTAAAATGAATTGGCGTGTGTACGTAAAAGTTTTAATATCATAATTGCGTTGACTTAGCAAAAACTTTATTCTTTGGTTGTTTGGCAAAACCTACCCCTTGAGATTTCTCTCTATCTATAACTCAATTAGAAAATTAGCCAGTATAATAGTGAAGGGTCAAAGAACGGCTTCCCTCAGGAATGCCTTTGAGGGCAGAGGTGCCGGCCATTAAGTGTACCTCGCAGAAATAAACCCAACATTTAACAACCAAATTGCATGCAGACAATTATAAACAATTGGAGTTATAAGTTCACAATTTTATTGTTTTTTTTTAGTTCAAGAATAAATTTCTAATAAAAATATATTAAAAAGCGACCAAGAGCGAGACAGATTCTAGTATCGAATATTATGTACATTGTATCTTTCTAAATACTTGAAATATTAAATTCATTCATATTTTTCGTTGATAAAGAGAGAATGGACGTATGTGGAGAATTTTTAAATTAATTTTTGTTATAATTTTTAAAATTCCGTTTGATGCAAAAATCATTGGAAAATGGATAGTTTACGACGTAATACTATAAATTGAATTAAATAAAAAAATTGATGGAAAAAGTGATACTTTTTCAAAATTCGGAAAGGTATGTTCTTTGCAATTTCGGAGAATTATTATAATAATTTTAATTTATTTTAGGAATTCTTTATAGCTGTAGTTGTATTAATTTAGTAAGGGTTTAAATAATAATTAATTAAATTGTCGAAAACCCTGTATAATGTTTTGTTTACGATATATCATATGTATATTTCTTGTTTATAGTTTATCTGATGACTGTATCAAAAAAAAAATTTATACAGAGTGGTGCATAAAAATCTACCACATTAGTAAAAAATGAAAAAAATTTAACTAGAAAAAAACTGAATATATTTTTGAAAAGAACATAAAATACAGTTTTTTTTAAATGTGTTTTAAACATTAAATCAGACGAAAAAAAGGGGATCAAAAATGAAAATTCTAGCCTTTTCGACCAAACTCAGCCAAATTTTGTATACGTAGTCTGTGGACCCCCAGAAGGCTAGAAATGCAAAAACTAACCACCCAAAATGGGGGGGGGGGAGGCTCCAAAATGAAAATTCCCTTTCGACCAAACTATTAAACAAAATTTGGTTAGTTTTTGCATTTCTAGCCTTCTGGGATTTCACAGAATATCTATACAAAAATTGGTTGAGTTTGGTTAAAAGGGCTAGAATTTTCTTTTTTGACCCTCCCGCCCATTTTGGGCAGTTAGTTTTTGCATTTCTAACCTTTTTGGGGCCTACAGAATATGTATACAAAATTTGGTTGAGTTTGGTCGAAATGGCTAGAATTTTTATTTTTGACCCTCCCCCCCTTTTTTTTGTCTGATAATGTTTAAAACACATTAAAAAATTATTTTTAAAAATATATTCAGTTTTTTATTGTTAATTTTTTTTCATTTTTTATACCTCTTCAAAATGTGGTAGACCTTTATGCCCCACCCTGTATAAATATTGACAAATTCCTGGTGAGTAGAGAAAGAAAATTATAATTGATTGGTGTACTTGGACAGGGCCCATTTAATATTGTTATCATTGTTTGTCATTGTTCAGTTCTGAAGCCCAATAACCGAAACGTTAGTGAGGGTTCATAAATAAAAAAGAAATAAATGAAAGCTGGACGTCTCTTATTTAAATCCTTACTAAATTAATAATTTTAAATGATAAATATATAAATCTGGTATTTATTTCGTTTTAGAGTCAAAAGGCCGATCCTAGAATAATAGAAATTAATCAATCATCTATCTCTACTAGTCTGAAACAGGTCTGAACTGGTATTTATTGGAATCCTTGCAATGTCTTAATATTAAAGGAAAAGAGGTCGTTCTATCCGAGCCCCTATACTCATTATCTTTGATTGGAATCTAATGAAAGAATCGCTCACCTCACACATTTAATAAATAGGAAAAAAAGGGAAAACTTATTTAGCATAAAATAATTAAATTAAATCTTATCTTATCTTATTATATTAAACGAGCAATTCTTGTATATATAGAATCGTTTTCTCGAAAACGGCTCTAAGGATTTGGATGAAATTCAAAAAGGGTTTTTGGGGTTGACATTTCGATATGTCACGGTCTCATCTCCGACTAAGTAGTTTTTGATGGGTTTTTTGTTAATTGAAATAATTATTCACAGGTAGTTGTCTCGATAAAAATGTATAATTACATTTTTATTCATTTCTTTTAATAATTAATTGTTTTTTTAACTTTAAATCCCACAAATCGATCATTACAATAATATTATATTATCTTAGAATTTGACAATTTAATTGATTGAAAAATGACCATTCGACTTGATTGGGGAATAATGGAATTGAAATAATTATCGGAAAAGAGGTTTTTTTATCTAATTAGATTTTTCCTCTTATTAAAAACAAGGACTAAAGATGAATAAGGACACTCGATGGTGGAGAAGTAATCTCCGGAATCGAAGCAAAAATACAATGTATACATTAATTAATGTAAAATAATTGGTTTAATAAAATTCATAAAAAAAAATTTAATTGATTAAAGGTATTTTTCTATAAAATAATTCATTAGAATATCAATTTCATTCTCTTAAAAAATCCGACAATTCGAAGGATCGTGGCTCCTTCTTCAGGATTTAAAAGGGTCAACGAAAAAACCTCTGTGTATATTAATATATTATTTTTAATTACAATTACATTCAAAACTTTGTGACCAGTTATACATCTTGATGATGGCCATAGCGAGTGTAAACGTTGGCCAAAATATAAATTAAATTTTATTTTATTTTGGCTAAGATTAAAAATCGACCTTTTTATTTGAATTTAAAAATGAAAAATAATATTAATACATATATTGCTTTTAACTGAAACAAAAAATTACCGAGCATCGATCGGTGTTCCAGGTACTATAAAATAAATTGTTCATTTATGCATATAGATATTACAAGAAAAAAGGAGGTTCATTTATGCATTTGGATATTACAAGAAAAAAGGAGGTTGTTATTTACCCACCGAGGAATTAGGAGATTATGAATATGTATACTCCTAGGAGTAGGAGACATGACATCCATGATATTCAGATTTTTTGATAAGAGTATTTTTTGGGGGGAGAGTGCAAAAAAATGAAAATCTAGGCCCTTTGACCAAACTCAACCAAATTTTGTATACATAATCTGTGGACCCCCAGAAGACTAAAAATGTAAAAATTGACCACCCAAAATGGGCGGGGGAGGGCCGACAGCTTATATTAAATATAAAAGAAGGGCCAGTTGTATGATAAAGTAATGTTGATGGTCACATCAGCTTACAATATTTTTCATTTTTTTAGAGATTTGTTGAAAAGGGATGAATGGATGGTTTCGCTGTCCCACTAGGGGATTCCCCTATGCCTCGAGTTGAAAGTTAATTTCACTCTTTTTGTCTGTCATTACTTTTGCTGTCGTCATCTATCTTACATTCCAGAATATCGTACTTAGTTAAATTAAAATTACAAACTTTCTAATTTATCTTCTCTAGTAAAAGAATTAATTTAAATATTTATTAAAGAAATCAGTCAAATATAATGATAACAAATTGGAAGAAAAAAATTGAAAATTTTCAAGACTTCGCTTTCCATAAATTATAGATATTTGATTATTATTAAGTCATGGGTAAGAAGTGTTGACTCGAAACCCAAATTGTAATAGGTAATAATAAATATGGAAATTGTTAAATTTGGCAAATAAACAAATTTTGTAAAAATAAATAAATAAATAAATCTTTATTCCTCGACCTGCTTAAAGGTAAAAGTCTTCGGTGGCTAGGTCTTCCAAACATCAATACATTCTAACTACAACAAATTAACAAACATCAATACAAATCAAGTCTTTAAACAAATAATTTAACAAATAATAAAAAAAATAAAACCGACTTCAAAAAATTAAATGCAACAAATAAAATAATAAGAACTCAAAAATCAAATAAAATGCACTAAAAGGTATAAAATAATTTAGTTACAACTAAACGACGAAATATTAACATGAAATCACTTTTTGAAGTCGGTGCCAAACATATACATTTTTTGAATCGAACTCGACGGATCTTTAGTACGTTTAGCGGGTAAGTTCGGTTATATAGTTTGTTTTAGCACCGACTTCAAAAAGTGATTTCATGTTAATATTTCATCGTTTAGTTGTAACTAAATTTGATAATTATTTTATACCTTTTAGTGCATTTTATTTTATTTTTGAGATCTTATTATTTTATTTGTTGCATTTAATTTTTTTGAAGTCGGTTTTATTTTTTTATAAAAATTATTTTTATTTTTCTCTTTTTAGTGATGTTATAAATAGTGACTTAATATAATACCTTGTATGCATCTCGTAAGAAAAAGCGTCGGGCGAATGAATCAGAAAATGATAAATAAATTTATTAAACCAATTATTTTACATGAATTAATGTATACATTGTATTTTAGCTTCGACTCCGGAGATTACTTCTCCACCATCGAGTGTCCTTGATCATCTTTTAGTCCTTGTTTTTAATAAGAGGAAAAAACTAATTAAATAAAAAAACCTCTTTTCCGATAATTATTCCAATTCCATTATTTTCAATCTCCTCATCAGAAAATGATATTTTTTTATTTTTTAAATTTTATTAAACCAATTATTTTACATGAATTAATGTATACCTACATTGTATTTGAGCTTCGACTCCGGAGATTGCTTCTCCACCATCGAGTGTCCTTGATTATCTTTTAAGTCCTTGTTTTTAATAAGAGGAAAAAACTAATTAAATAAAAAACCTCTTTTCCGATAATTATTCAATCCAATCCATTCCTCTCAATCTCTATCATCAGATTTTTTTTTTTAATGCAATCGAATGCAAGAAGGGTGTACCAGTAAAGATGCAGCCTATGGATCTCGAAAGACCCTTGCATTACCGAAGAGAAGGGAAAGTTGATTAAGTGAGAGGTGTAGACGTAGGTGTCTATGCACTCCGGTTTTGAAGGTTTGAAGATTATAAGTGCTGGGAAAGATGGAGGCTGGGAGGGAGTTCCAGTTCCTTGAAGTCATGGGGATATATGAATTGGCGAATGAAGTGGTCCGGCACTTTTCTAATTTGACCGCGAAAGAGTGTTGGCAAAACGCGTGCTACGTGCAAAGCATGCTTTGGGGGGAATTGTTGATTTTATCTCATCAGAGCACCTGCCGTGATAGTATCTATAGAAAATGGAAAGGGCAGAGACATTTCTTCGATGAGCCAGCGAGTCGAGGGAGTCGGTGAGGGTAGAATCGTCAATTAGCCTGACGGCTCGTTTCTGAATTGCATCAAGGGTAGCAAGAGAATATTTTGAGGCTCCTCTCCATAGATGAGAGCCGTATTCGAGACAGGGGCGGATTTGGGCCTTGTAGATGGTGAGAAGTTGTGGGGGTTTGTAAAATCGCTTGGACCTGAATAAGAGGCCAATCTTCCTTGCTGTAGATTTCGCTACAGAGGAGATGATAAAATTTATTAAACCAATTATTTTACATTAATTAATGTATACATTGTATTTTTTCTTCGATACCGGAGGTTACTTCTCCACCATCGAGTGTCCTTATTCATCTTTAGTCCTTGTTTTTAATAAGAGGAAAAATCTAATTAGATAAAAAACCTCTTTTCCGATAATTATTTCAATTCCATTATTCCCCAATCAAGTCGATTGGTTTTTCCATCCAGATCTCCTTTCATTCATCAGAAAATGATATTTTTTTTTTTTTTATAAATTTTATTAAACCAATTATTTTACATTAATTAATGTATACCTTGTATTTTAGCTTCGATTCCGGAGATTGTTTCTCTACCATCGAGTGTCCTTATTTATCTTTAGTCCTTATTTTTAATAAGAGGAAAAATCTAATTAGATAAAAAAACCTCTTTTCCGATAATTATTTTAATTCCATTATTCCCCAATCAAATCGATTGGATCTCTCTCCTCCCTCTCCCTCCATTTCCATCAATTCATCAGAAAATGATAATTAAATTAAATTCATAAATACAGAAATTCCCTTGAAACGTTTGCTAGTTTTAAATGAACGTTTTAGATTTTATTTATTATAAAAGATTTTATTTATTATAATTTCGATTATTTGCTCATAAGAATTGGAGATTTACGTTATTTCATCATTGATCATATCATCATAACTTGACCAAATTAAAATGGGACCACCCCTAAGGTACCCCCTTTCCATTAAAAAAAAGAATCATCGAAATCGGTCCGCGTGGCAAAAAGTTCTCGATGAACATACATTAAATAAATAAATAAATAGTTAGGTACCTTGACTATCTTGGACTTATACTGATCCAAACGCAGAAAGAATCATTTATAATCAAAGCAGTTATGCCTGAACAAACATAACAAAAAAGGTCCAATACCAATGAAAAAAACGAGACCAATCGGAAACTATACTGAACCCAATGCAAAAAAATCATCAAAATCGGTTCACAATTGACGAATATATCAGGTAACATAGAAAAAAAAATAAGTCGAATTGAGAACCTCCTCCTTTTTGGAAGTCGGTTAAAAAAGAAAAAAATGAAATGTTTGCTCATTAACATATAATACATATGACCATATGACCATAGATTCCCATCAAAAGAGAAAATGTAATTTAAAAATTTTGCAGCAAAAACTCATATACAACTTACATCTCTTTTCCCCGAACATCTCCAAATATTGTAAAAAATTAAGTAAAGTTACGAGTGGGGTTTCACATAAATTTTTTTGTGAAACCCACCTTGTAATTTTACTTAATTTTTACTTTCACATTTATATTCTGTAGAATATAATGGGAGGTATTGCGATGGCCTGACTGAGTCCTGACTCTTTGAGAGCTTGTATCACAGAAATGAAAAAAGTTAATTTCATTTTGTAACTTCTAGGTGAAAGGAATCGATACTCTTAATAGTTGGAATTTAGGACATAAAACAGGATATTGTGGTCCCCAGAGGCCAAAAAGAGCCCAAACATCCATTGGTCACTGCGTATGTACGTACCATATACCATATAACCTCCCCCTGCGTTTCCCAACCATAAGTCCCAGAGCTACGAAATTCGAAACTTAAGCTCGTTATAGGCTATGAGTACAGCAAGTGAAATCAGAAACCCGGAAGTGGACATTTATAATACATGAAAGATTTTTTTTTTTTTTTTGATTTTCTCAAAAACAGCTAAACGATTTTTTTAAAAATTATTGTATTTATCAAGTGTCGTGAGTTATTATTTGTGTATAATTTTTAATCCGATTGAAATAAAGGAAGAGGGTGTAAATTAGGAGTGTAGTAAAATAAATATTTTAATCGTTCATATCTCGTCTTCGGAAAGTCACAGAGCCTTTAAATTTGAAACTTAAGCTATCTAGAGGCTACAAGAAGTATAACAAGATTTTGGCTAAAATACATATTACAAAATTAGCGGTTATAAGTAAATAAACTGGTATGTGACGTTGACCCATATCATCAATTCAAACACCTAACAACTTCTCAACATTTTCTATAATGATACTTCGCGTGCAGCAAAATTTATTATTAGTAACGTTGCTGTTGTTTTCAAGTGATGTTTTTACTTTCTTGGACTGACTTACAATTATTGAGATAGTTGAATAAGACAATTCTGTTTGTGGTGACACTGCACTCTTTTTTCACCCTTTTCAACTCGATTTATTATGTTAAATTGAAAGTTTTTGCCGAGAGTAGCAGAATTTTTATATATTGAAGGAGACAATAAAAGAGTGTGTCTTCTGCTGGAATTATAAATAAAATTTATAATTCCAGCAGAAGATACACTCTTTTATTGTCTCCTTCGATTTATTATGTTTAATTTTGTTTCTAAACTTATCTATTTTCATTTGTTCGGCATTTTATTTTATAGCGGTGTTTTAATAAACTATTTATATAACGTATAATGTTATAGCAATGACGTTATAACGAGGTATCGTTGACGGAGGTAACGTTAAGCGAGTTATTACTGTACTAGCTAGGCTCGTCCGGCAGGCAGGCTTCTACGAGTTGTTCCGGGTTTCTTTTTTCCTCCAATTTATTTTTAAAGTTATATGTTTTGTATAGAAAAAAAGTCAATTTTATTTTATTCTACAACACATAATATCGTGTTGACAGCAGTTCTGGGCCATCCAATGGTTTCCATAACATCGTATAAATTGAATACCAGGGAGGGCTTCTTCTGTATTAAATTCTCATCTGTTTGTTAATCTAACTACTACATGGTGTAATTTTGCTTGCAGTCATGGTACGACTACAAATTGCAATGGGAGCCCAAGGAGTATGGCGGCGTGGAGATGCTGCATGTGCCTTCGGACCACATCTGGCGCCCCGACATCGTCCTCTATAACAAGTGAGCGAACGAGACCATTTCCATTTATCTAACCACGTCTAGAATCAACATATTCCTTCCCTCTCTCACTCTCGATGGCAATCTTTCCGGAGTAGATTAAAATGAAAGGCAAATATTTCATCTCAAAACTTTTTTTGCCTTTGCCATTTAGAATAATAATGGAAATTTATTAACTAAAAGGAGAAGAGAAGAGAAGAAACGTAGGGATTTAGAGAAATAATTGTCTTTGACAAAATGCCAGTGATATTTTTTTATATATTGGCCAACTTCTGCCTGGATGTACCCTGACGATTTCTAGAGAGTTCTTGCACTCAAAAAAGCGGGGTTGCAAAAGTCATAAGAGACAATAAGTAAGGCTGTCCTCTGCTTGATGCAAATAAACATATGCATATAAAATTTATTTTATAGAGAGTATAGTTTCAAAGATTTGACCTTCATCATCAGTCTAAAAAAATTAGAATTCGTGTGTGAAGTGACGACAAAACGAATTTACCTAAATCTAAACGGGTATTTTAGGGTGGTCCTTATTTTGGGTATATACGAATTTTTACGCTGACAAGGGCTCATATGGTTCGAAATAAATAGAAAAAAATATCCCCCAAGTTTCAAGTCTCTATCTCAATTAAAACCTGTGCCCCCAGCAAGTTTAACATGGGGTTTTTGGCATTGAAAGATCAATTTTTATTCCGGTCAAATGTTTCAAAAAATTTGAAACTCTGTAGACTTTATCCTTATAATAGTAGCTATCCCTCAGAATTTTTACAGATTTTTAGCTATTATAATTTTGGAGTCTATAACTTAGTAACAATTAGATATAGCACTATTTTATCAAAGCTAAAAATCTGTAAAAATTCTGATTGATAGCTACTATTATAAGGATAAAGTCTACAGAGTTTCAAATTTTTTGAACCATTACTTTAGTCGGAATAAAAAATTGATCTTTCAATGGCAAAAACTCCATGTTATTTAGATAAGAAACTTACATTGCTGGAGGTTCAGGTTATAATTGAGATTGAGGCTTAAAACTTGGGGGATATTTTTTTATTTATTTCGAACCATATGAGCCCTTGTCACTGTAAAATTCGAAAATATCCAAAATAAAGACCACCCTAGGGTATTTGAACCAACCTTTGAGACTAACAGATAGAATATTTCTAATTAAAAAGACTGATGATGAAGGTCGAACCTTTGAAAATATAGTCTCTAACAAAATAATAATAAATGATATAAATGTGTTGTTTGGATCAAGCAGAAGACAACCTTACTGATTTTCCTTATGACTAAAACAAACTCTTGAACTGAATAAAATATGATCACAAAAGTCCCCTTTAGACATAAAGAGAAATCATAAGGTTGTCCTCTGCTTGATGCAAATAAACAAATTTATTTGTTAGAGACTATAATTTCGACATTCATCATCAATCTTTTTAATTAGAAATATGTAAGTAATAGATAAAGTAAAGAAAATTTATAAAAAAATTTTAGAAACTTTTTAAAATTTAAAATATTAAATACTAGGTAGGTTTCACAAAAATAAAAGATCAGATACTTGTTTAGCTTGACTCTATATATATTTCGGGATATAAGCCCATGTTCAAGAGTTCACAGAGGAAACAGAATACAAAAATACAAAAATGTTTTAAAAGTAAATTTCTTAACTTTAACAAAAGAGAAGGGGAGATAAGGTGAGAGAGGGAAGGGTTAAAGAACAAAGAAGTTTTTTGTTTATCTAAATTTAATATTAAGAAAGGGTGTTTGAAGCTTGGAAAGTACCTGGAATTTAGATAAACAAAAAACTTCTTCTACTTTAACCCTTCCCTCTCTCACCTTATCTCCCCCTTCTCTTATTGTTAAAGTTAAGAAATTTACTTCTAAAGTATTTTTGTATTCAGTTCCCTCTGTGAACTCCTGAAGATGGTCTTATACCCCGAAATATATATAGAGTCGTGCTAAACAAGCATCTGATCTTTTATTTTTGTGAAACTACCTAATATTTTATATTTTAAATTTTAAAAAGTTTCTAAAAAAATTTTCAAAATTTTCTTTACTTTATTTAAAATGTTTCACCAAGAACCCACATCATTCTCCCTTAACAAAAAAGTAAGTATTAGAATTCCTTTGTGAAATGACCAGATTACTATTAGCACAACGAAACGAACTTAGCTATATCCAGTCGGGTATTTGAGCCTATGAGAATAACAGATAGAATATACTAATTAAAAATATTTTGAAACTATAGTCTCTAACAAATGAATAAGTTATACATCTTTATTTGCTTCAAGCAGATAAGCAGAGGACAACCTTATTGATTTCTTCTTATGCATCATCTAATTCTCTCGGCAAGCTAAATGTTTTCAATTTAGTCTCATTTAGGACTCACCAACCAATTTCAGAAAGATTCAAGCAACATAATTGAAATAACAAATGTCTCTCATTAAGGTAAATTTGTTCTAAAATGACCGAATAATTCTTTTAAGTTGAACATCCGATAAAGAAAGTAGAAAATTTGTAAAACTTTTAACAATGAAAATGTTTATAGCGACGCTACCCATAAGCCGTGCGAGTGGGACCGCATAGCTTATGTGCATCAAGCAGGGGATAACCTCAGTGATATCTCTTTATGAATCAACAACTCTCGATAAAAAAAAGAAGAATATTTTCAATTCAAGAATCTTTTGCCTGAAATTACTATGTATTTAATGAAAGAAAGGTTTAGTGTCCAAATACACTACTAGAGAAGACTGTCAGTTAAACAGATTAAAGTGGGCGTGGCCACAAGTGCAGCTTCGTCCAATTGTTTTGAAATAAGCGGCATTTATGCCACGTCTACTTCATTCTGATTAGCGGACAATTTCTCTAGTAGTGTATTTGGACCGTTAGGAATGTAGAGGTCAAGGTTAGATTGTCCAAAATATTTACTCACTAAATAATAATTAGGGTTTGATTCGTGTGGGTATAAAATAATATTTTCACAATAGAAAAAGTCGAGTTTCATAATATTTAGTATAAAAGATAATAATAATTCGGCTTTAAATGAGAGTCGTGAATTCACAAAGATTCAAATTAGACTTAATAAAAATCCGTTGTTCATTATAAATGTTGAATTATTACAGCCAATCTATTTTACTTCTTCCATTCCTTGCCCTCGGCCCCCTCTCTCGAGGGGTTTTAATAATATAATAATATCCTTGTCAAGATTTCCAAGCCGCATTTTAATTAACAAAAGGTAATAAAGTATTGTCATATAATAGAACAATATCAACAAGTAGAACAAACGACAAAAAAGCTTTTATATTTTAACGAATTTATATACATTAGATTAGTTGTAATTTAGCATATTCAAATTAATGAAACAAACTTTATTATTCTTTTATTGGGCAGAAACGCAATAGATGGGGAAGGAATACGGGCAGAGAATAGAATTTTTATTGATGCTCAGAGAATGGGAATTCTCATAGAATAAGGTAAATTTATATAGTTTATATTTTACAAGTTTTTGATAGTATATAAACAAATTAAATAAAACAAAAAGTGATTAAAAATTAAATTTAGAAAAAATAGAGAACTATTCTTTAAAATGATAAAGTAAATAAACATAAGTAAAGTCAAATATTATAACTTTTTTTTAATGCAATCGAGTGCAAGAAGGGGCGCACCAGTAAAGAAGCAGCCCCTATGGATCTCGAAAGACCCTTGCATTACCGAAGAGAAGGGAAAGTTGATTAAGTGAGAGCATGGAGTCGTAGGTGTTTATGCACTCGGGTTTTGAAGGCTTGAAGGTTATAAGTGCTGGGAAAGATGTAGGCTGGGAGAGAGTTCCAGTTCCTTGAAGTCATGGGGATATACATATTGGTGAATGAAGTGGTCCGGCACTTTTCTAATTTGACCGCGAAAGAGTGTTGGGAGTCGGCAAAACGCGTGCTTCGAGCAAAGCATGCTTTGGAGGGAACTATTGATTTTATCTCATCAGAGCACCTGCCGTGATAGTATCTATAGAAAAGGGAAAGGGCAAAGATATTTCTTCGATGAGCCAGCGAGTCGAGGGAGTCGGTGAGCGTAGAATCGTCAATTAGTCTGACGGCGCGTTTCTGAATTGCTTCCAGGGTAGCAAGAGAATATTTAGAGGCTCCTCTCCATAGATGAGAGCCGTATTCGAGACAGGGGCAGATTTGGGCCTTGTAGATGGTGAGAAGATGTGGGGGCGTGAAAAATCGCTTGGACCTGAATAAGTGGCCAATCTTCTTTGCTGCAGATTTCGCCACAGAGGAGATGTGTTCATTCCAAGACAGGTCAGATGCGACAGAGACGCCCAACATGGATAGGCTGTCGCACATTTTCAGGGTATTCGAATCGAAGTGAAATTTTTATTTTTGCGCCTAGAAATTAGACAACATTGAGTCTTGTTTGCATTAAAGTTAGCTAAATTTTGAGAGCCCCATTTATTCAGTTTGTCTAGGTCGAGAGTGATTGAGGTGGCAACATTGATTCGATTACTCGGGAGTGAGGGCTTGCCGTGCAGAGTGCTATCGTCGGCGTAACAATAAGTTGGGCTTGACGTTTGATCGATAAGGTCGTTTATATAAATTAGGAAGAGTGTGGATGAGATTAGAGAGCCTTGGCGAACACCAGCGTTAGTGGAGATCGATTTAGATGATATTCCATCCACCACAACTTTTATACTACGGTTTGTCAGATAGCTTTCTATCCATTTGTGAAGTGTTGGTGTGAATCCTAAAGCTGTCAGTTTGGCAAAAAAGATTTTTGTTTCAAACTTGGTCAAAAGCTTTTGAGATATCTAGGGCTACAGCGATTAATTGATTATAATCTATCTAGTTATAAAAATAATCATTAGTTTATGATGTTGTATGTCTGGTTATTAAATAAAAATTCGAAAATCTTTAGATCAGGCAAAGACCACGGTCAGAAAGATTGCCCCCAAGGGTAAAATGTTCCCCCGAATTTTAGTCTTTAAAGTCTAAAATTCTTAAGAATGAATTATCGGCATTTCCCTCCCCCCTCCCCCCCAAAAAAAAAATATACCAGTGGCGTGCGGGGCATCCATAAAATTTCAAACATTTAAAGTATTTTCATAAAATTTAAGATCAACTTCAAAATTTCAGAAGGATCTTTAAATTTTCAAATTATTATCGTTATTTCAAATATTTCCTTAAAAAGCATTTTTTGTTTTGAAAAGTATATTGGTTCTCGAAATGAAATAAAATTATTGCATAGTTTCAAGGGGCAATTAAAATGAATGATTTTTCGAAAAGGGTGCTGATAGAAGGTTTGAAGTCTCTGCCTGGTATATTTTCCAGTTCAAGCATGTCAAAGACAATAATACGACAAATGATTAAATAAAGATGATTCGAGAATCTTTAGAATAATCCATTTCTAAGAACTCTCAATATATAAGATCGAAAATAACTAAGAGTCCTATAGAAAAGTCATAGCTTGCTTTACGCAATAGAATTAGCAGAAATTTAAGATTTTCTTATAGGACAGGCTGATTCATTTTGGAAGATGGTCGATTTCCATCCCAGGAGGGTGGAGTCTAAGTCATAAGAATTAATTTCTGACTCCTACCCTCACTTACAAAAGCAGTATCCGTTTGGGAAAAAGGTCTCAAAATATATTCTTAAAAAATCTAATGTTAAATTTGAAAAATAACGAAAATGATGCAGTATTCGATAAAATTTCCAAAAAAAAGCTAAGATTAAAATAAAATTTCAAAAAATTAAGGGTAGATACTTTTTTGGACAGCATACCCTGGTTGAAAATTCCCCAACCGCCACAGAAACATACATTTTTGAAAAATGTCTTAAAGATTATATTTAATTTACTAAAATGGCATATGAAAAAAAGGTGACTTAAAATTTTTTGGTATCAAAAATTTTCATAACTTCGATAAGAATAGAAGCTACTGCTGTAAAATGTATTTAAAATATAGATACACATATATATTGACGCTAAATTTTACAGCTTTTTGTTCTGTACACTTGATAAACTTAGATTTTCAAGGGAGAGTAGTAATTTTTGCGGCCCGCAGTCATATATAACGAATTATTTATTATCAGGTATTTCAAAAAATATTTTTAATTGCATTAAAGTAATTAAAAGGAATAAGGTTCCCTATAAATACATGAAGAATAATATATTAAATAATAATAGTAAATTTCAACTATTGCTATGGCCTCAGCAAATATTAAAAATTTATTGTCCGTATATTACAACAACATGGCTTAATTTTTCTTTACAAACTATTAAATAATCGAATTGATTGACCTGGAAATTTTCATTTGATTAAATTAAAGTGGCCCACTCAGTCGTTTTATCGAATCTACTTTTCTGTCTATAATTATTTAAAAAATATATGTTTGAAAATAATATTATAAATATTACACGAAGCAAATTTCTTACAGATTATTATTATAAATTATTTTATTATTATTATAAATAATGGGCCATATCAATTTATTTTCCCTCTCTCTCTTCAATTAAGAATTTTAATGACAAAATACATAGATATGTGATTCCCATTGCAACTTGCTGGATGTTTTTAAATGTATAGTATAAAACGCCTGTAGGGTAGGCAGTCTAGCGAGAAAAAAATAAGAAGGCGAGTTTTGCTCCGCGAGGGAGGGTAAAAGAGCCTACTAGGGAGCAAATCGAAAGAAAAACTGTTTTTATTAATGTATAATACAGAATTTTTTATACTGTGCTTCTAACATCACCTGAAGCTCGACAGTGTAATCCTTTTTTCTTGTTACATGATTGAGAATTAGAAAGTATATTTGAGCTTTGAAAAATTTCGCTTGACCTGAGATATTTCCTCACTATTTAATTGTGAATATAATTGATAATAATTGAGCAGAATTTTACAATATAGTTTTTGTTAAGTTTAATAAAATTTCGACCTACAAGTATATACGAGTATATGGGGAAGGATTTTCATCTCAAGGTTTAAGCCAACTCTGAAGACTAATAGAATCGATCTATGGTAATATATCATTTAGAAAGATTCTAAAATCTGAACACCCAAAAGCATCTATGGGAATCAGATAAATTTTTCATTTCTGGGGGCACGGCAGTACCCCAGCCAAGTTCGATTCGGCGTGCACTGGCAGACTACCAGGCAGACTATAGGAAGCAACTCAGGCCATTTTGACGCCTCTGTAACTTCGTACTGGAAACCTCTGCATGGCTGAAATTTTTTTGCACAATACTGGTCCATAAGCTTAAATAAATTTCAAAATTTCATATTTCTACTGCTTATACCCTCCAAATTACAAGAAGCCAAAGATAGGCTTTTTCGTCACTCACTCACTCACTCATCAAAATTCTAGAGTACTTCCGCTGATCCCAGAATTCTGAAATTTGGCATGCTGCTAGAATTTGTGATACAATTAATTGGAAAAATACAAAAATCGAAACTTTCCCTTCTTCAGGACCTAAAATGAAGGGGTGAATGTTATAGACTTAATTAACACATACTAAAAATTCAATGAACCTAGAATGCTGAAATTTGGCATACTGGTTGGCACATTAATAAATGATATAATTGAAAAATCGAAACTTTCCCTTCTTCAGGACCTAAAATGAAGAGGTGAAATTTATAGGGTAAATTAACACACAACATGCTGAATTTTGGCCTACTGATGTAGTTTGGGGTAGAATTAAAAATCGAAAAAGGAAAAACTTTCTCCTCTTCAGGACATAAAATGAAGAAGTGAAAGTTATAGGCTTAATTAACATATAGTGAAAATCAATGAACCTAGAATGCTGAAATTTGGCATACTGGTAAAGATTGACACATTAATAGAGGAAATTTAAAACCCAAAACTTTCCCTTCTTCGGGCCCCGAAATGAAGGAGTGAAATTTATAGGCTTAATTAACATACAGTCAAAGTATAATGACAGTGGAATGCTAAAACTTGGCATATTGGTAGAATTTGATACATTAATGAAGAATGAAATCGCAAAACCGAAACATTTCCTTCTTCAGGACATAAAATGAAGTGGGTGAATTTTGAGTGATAAATTTTTATTATTTCAGTATGGTGGTAAAGTTTGGGGCCTTAATAAAGGGTGAAATCGAAAAATCGAAACTTTTCTTTCTTCAGGACATAAATTGAAGGGGTAATAGTCGTGCGATAAATTTTCATTATTTTCGGGATGGTGGTAGATTTTGGGGTGTTAATAAAAGGTGAAATCGAAGACCGAAACTTTCTCTTCTTCAAAATATAAAATGAAGTGGTGAACTTTTTTGGCTAAATTAACATATAGTGAAAATTTAACCACACTAGAATGCTAAATTTTGACATAGTGTAATAACTTGAATCACTCATAAGGTATTAAATTCCAAAGATAGTTTTTCAGACTCGTATACATTGCACTATACGAGATATCGGAAAGTTTACATACATATTTAATTATAATTAAGAAACTCTTCTTACCATTGATATAAAAAATTAAACCAACATTAAACAATAACTAATAAATTTTTTAAGAAAATTTTAATTCATAGTTACAATACAGTTTCTGAGATAATAATGAATAAATAATGAAAAATTTACACTAAAAACAAGCTGGCAACAACGCATGATTTAACCCAAAAAGTGGGTTAACTTTAGTAATTTTTTAGCTTGTGCCATTGTCGTAACAGCTTTTAATCGCTTATTAAGAACTTTTTGTTTTATAAATCTTCCTTATTGTCTGTTCTATATACTCTAGCATTAACTTTTTGCTAGTATTAACTACATTAAGGTTTTGGCTAAATTCGAAGAAGCGGAGGTACATGTTTACTTGAAGATTTTTGGTATTTTGCAATTTCATCCTTTAGATTTTTCTCAAAATGGCTTGGAAAAACCCAAATTGAATTAATTTTAATGAAGAAAAATTAGTATAATGATTTCAAATAAGGAACAAGCTAATGTGAAAGTCGTGTGATGTCTTCTTATTTGGAATTAGAAGAAGAAAAAGTCCATTTCCGGAGATGCCGTTCCAAAAGTTAACTTATTCTATTTAAGTGAAAATAAAAATAAAAGATCGTTTCCCACCCTTTGCATTTAATAATTCGAAATATTCCATTGGCACGCAACGTGGAATGGTGCATTGCAACGAATCCTTGAACCAAAACTCTCAAATCAATTTTCTAACACTTTGCCGAAATTCAAGATTAAAATCAGCTCGTATTTCTCATTAATATAATATATATGTTATATACGAGTTTAACGCCTATTTATACAGTATACACTATACACGTTATCATGTAATTTTTTTCACACCCCTAAAACTGTGTAAATATTATAAATCTTGCTTTTCAAATGGTTAATGGTGTTGAAAATGACTCTATATATATATATACATATTATTTACTCTTATAATAATCTAGATTAAAAAAGATAAATGGTTATGTTAAATATATACCAATATCAAACGTTTACATAATTTATATCAAATAAATATCGAGTTAAAATAAGATTACATGTATTTTTTTTTATTTTTTTTTATAAAGATACTGATCCAAGAAGAAGTTGCACCAAGAAGGTACAACCTCTGTAGTCCGTGGTGGACCCTTGTAACGTGAAGATAAGGGGAGATTTAGTGATTGGGTAGAAGTCGAAGGTATCTGTGGATGCTGGTCTTGAAAGATTGAAGGTCATAAGTTGCTGGAAAGACGGTCGGGGGAAGAGAGTTCCAGTCTCTAGATGTCATAGGGATAAATGAATTGGCGAATGCGTTTGTTCGATTAGTATCCAGTTTAAGCGCGTAGGGGTGTTGAGTTTTAGAAAATCGTGTATTTCGCGCAAATGAAGCCCTTGGTGGGATTATCGATTTAATTTCGTCAGAACAAAAGCCATGGTAGTATCTATAAAAAAGGGAAAGGGCGGAGACAGATCTACGATGGGCTAGGGAGTCGAGAGTGTCAGTTAATGTAGGATCGCCTATCAGTCTGATAGCTCGTCTCTGAATTGCGTCCAGGGTTTCAAGAGAATACTTGGGGGCCCCTCTCCACAAATGCGAGCAATATTCAAGACAGGGGCGAATTTGAGCCTTGTATAATATAAGGAGTTGAGTGGGGTGAAAAATCGTTTGGTTCGGAAAAGAAAGCCAAGCTTACATGCTGCAGCCTTTGCTACTGAGATAATATGGTCATTCCAAGAGAGGTCAGAACCTAAGGAGACACCTAACAATGATATTTTATTACGAAATTCCAATGAGCTCGAATCAAAGGAAATGTCCGGAAGGTTCCTATCTGCGCGCCTAGAAATTAGGCAGCATTGTGTTTTACCAGCATTAAAGTTTACCAAGTTGTGAGATCCCCATTTTCTTAGCATGCTTAAGTCTGAATTTATTGAGGAGGCTATGTTTGCGCGATCGTCTAGTAAGGATTGAGCGTTGTGGAGGGTGCTATCGTCAGCGTAACAATGTATTGGATTGGAGGGCAGATTTAATAGGTCATTAATATAGATAATAAAGAGCGTGGGAGAAATGACTGAGCCCTGAGGAACTCCAGCATTAGTATTAAAGGACGAGGATGATATTCCGTCAACCTCGACTTTAATAGAGCGGTTTGAGAGAAAGCTCTCAAGCAACTTGCAGAGGCTCGGGGGAGGCCAAATGCAGGTAATTTGGCAAGAAGATTTTTGTGCCAGACTTGATCGAAGGCCTTTGAAATGTCTAAGCCTATTACGAAAGTCTCTTTACCAGTCTCAAGTGCTTTATTCCAAATATGAGTTTTATTAATTGCATGCCTGGCTGTGGCCCGGAAAAGAATATTTAAGTTATTCTCATGTGAAAAGTGGGTTTAAAAAATACCTGATTTAATTAAAATGGTGAGAGAAGAGAGAAAATAGATTGGCTAAATGCGAGCCGGGCTTACATATTCAGGGTTCCGTACTTGTGCTCTATTCGATTCCGACCATTGGCAATTACTATAAGATCATAGTAATTTTCCTGGTGGTAATTGTTCACAGAAATTATTTCCCGTTGCCTTTAACTGGATTTGTTGAAATGTTTAGCATTTTTAACAAAATAGAAAATGGTTCTGTCTGAAGCGAGATTCGTTCCCGATTTGAGAAGTCGATCGGCATTTGAAGCTCTCCAATTTCGTCATTTTAATTAATTTTTAATTATTATTTGTTTAATTTTTTTACTTTATCCAATGCGAAGCATGGTGAAAGTATTGTAATCGGTCTCGCGGCAAGCGCGACTTCAAAGGGTCCTCAGGTAAAGACTACGGAACCCAAGGATTCAATTAAAGTCCTAAATTGTAGTATTCAATAAGGTTGAATTTTAGCACGTGAATGTTTTGCTAAAAATTACATGGGGTCTCGTCGAGAGGCCAAAAAGTGCGATTTTTTCATTTAGTGTGTGCGGATGGATGGATGGATGGAGGATGTATGTTATAGTTTTTTTGGCCCACGATTTTTTCCACAACGTTGCACCGATTGAAATGAAATTAAAAACCTACCATTTTTTAACAAAAGGAATACATATCGGCCCACAAACATTAGTACTTTATTTAGATACTTTTTTAGTTTTTTCTAAATATCTTGAAAATGACTTAACAAATTTTGATAAAATTTAATATCCTAATTAAGTACCTTGGGGACCACAAAAAAGGTTAATTAAAGATTTTAGTAAAATTATGTTTTAAAGTACTTTTCTCTAGAGTAAGATAGTACTTTTTTAAATTCTTTAAAATTTATTAATTTGATCGTTTTAATAGAGCTCATTTAAGCTTGCTTAAGTAAAAATGGATAGGCTTCTCTCTGTGAAATGCCAAAAATTTGGGAGAAAATTTTATAAGTAACCATAGCAACAGCGTTGTTTTCTTATCCGTTACCTTTGCTGAAGACATGGGGAATCGAGTTAAAATCAAAAATAACATTCGATTCTTATCTAATACTAGAGGAATAACCTTATTGCATTCCATTTTTGATGTTTTGACTATTAATTGCAACCTCTACTGAAAACGTGGAAGAATCGTCTTAAAATCAAAAAGACTAAATTCTTTTTTGGTAAAGAATTCAAGCTTGAGTTGTTTGTGTTAAAAGAATTTAGTCTTTTTGATTTTAAGTCAATTCTTCCACATTTTCAGTAGAGGTTGCTATTAATAGTCAAAACATCAAAAATGGAATGGAATAAGGTTATTCCTCTAGTATTAGATAAAAATTGATTGATTGTTATTCTTGATTTTAAGTCGATTCCTCCATGTCTTCAGCAATGGTTACCAATAATAATCGAAGGGTCAAAAATCTAATGTAAAATTGTTATTCTTCGAGTATTAGATGAGAATCAATGGCTATTTTTGATTTTAAGTCGATTCCTCAATGTAATCACCAATAATCACCGAAATGTCAAAAATTCAATATATAATGGTTATTCCTCGACTGTTAAATGAGAATCGATCATTATTTTTGAATTAAAGTCAACATGAACTGCAAATAGCAATTGATATCTGATTAATAATAAAGGAATAAACATATTAATATTTCAAATGAATTTGGATAAAGTTTAGCAACGATCCGTTGCAGTTTATTTATATTTATATATAAATATAAGTTCATTATTGTTAAATGTTTCTTGTGTTATATTGGTACGTATGATTTAGATGTTATAATTTGTGATCACATGTTCAATTATTATTAGTTTTAACATGTAAACTCTTGATGATGGACTAATAATCCGAAATATATTGAGTTTGTATAAGCCTCAATGAGTTTTATTTCATTCACTGTGAAACTACACACCCTTTAATTTATTAATTAATATCATGTTTCACCTAAAACCTACACCACTTTCTCTAAGTAAAATATATATATATATATATATATAAAGGTATATTTTTCATTTAATTGTATAAGCTATAGCAATTTGAATAAATATGATCATCTAAACATTTCAAATTTCACCCTATAATAGATCTAAATTAATTTTATAGGTGTATCTTTACAATACATGCAACAAACAGAGGACACTCTCTTTGATTTATTTTTAAAAAGCAACAAGTCATTGCTAATCTGGGGGGGGGGAATATTTCTAATTTTCAAATAAAAAAGAAATGTAAAGACGATAACAACGAAATGATGAGATGATTAAAGATAGATATGAGTACAGTAGGTACTTAATTTCGTAATCATTCATGGAATTATCTCTTATCGATGGCTTGGCTGATTGGGAATAGATAGTCTCGTTTGTTAGTTGGAACGATTCAGTAATAGAAAAATCAGCTTGGAATAATTCCTAAAATCTTTCTCTATTAATTGAAGGGAATATTTCAATCCACCGATCAAGGTAAGAATTATTATTTTTATTTATTGCAAAATTAGTAAATAAGAAGGATCGATACATATATATGTTATTTGAATAATTGCTGAGTTGGCTGAATAGGAGCCAGATAGATCATTTCTCTTTTTTATTATACTAGCTAGAGTAGTGGTTCCCAACCTGTGGTCCGTAAGAACTAAAATATGGTCCGCGAAAGATTTCAAACTTTGAATCAATACGCGCTGATGCATAACAAATAGCGAGCGTAGGATATTCTCTCGAGATGGTCCGATTGTCCCCAAGTCAGGATTTGATGAGGGGATTCCATGGAAATCGAGGAAAATCATCAAATTTAATTTTAAAACCCACAAATACCCATGCAACCTCAAAAATCTCATTGATGCAAACTGAATTATTTACTAAAAATTATATGTTTTCAATAACTATAACACTGTTAATTAATGTTACTTTTGAATTTTATGATTATGTTAAACTTTTCGATTAAAGATTATTTTTAGATTGATAGAGTTTATTTTTAGCCTTGTGGTCCCTGCTAATAATAACGATATCAAAATGGTCCCTGGTCAAAAAAGGTTGCGAACCGCTGAGCTAGAGGAAATTAGTAATTTTAGATAAAATCAATAATCCCTCCAAAGGCTTCATTTGCGCGAAATACACGATTTTCTAAGACTCAACACCCATACGCGCTTAAATTGGGCACAAAGTGAGGAGACAAATTCGCCAACACGTTTATCCCTATGACTACTAGAAACTGCAACTCTCTTTCTCCGACCGTGTTCCCAGCAAGATACTATATAAAACTGATGCCCAAATTGCCATTTTTATCGGAATATATTTTTTTAATCAAATTTCTCTTAAACGTTTATTTATATCGTGTATTTCGACATTTCAGTTAGGGTGGGGGAGGCAGGTTTAAGACCCTAACCTCCCTTCTCGAAAGCTACGGCCATGAGGAGAACTATTTAGAATTTGACCCGTATGGAAATAAATAGATTTTCGAAATATATTTTTAGAAAATAAATCAAAAATATAAAATTTTTTATAAAGTTTATGTTTTCTATATATTTTAATGTAATTATATTTTAATAATATATATACTACGGTGCAAAAAATTGACCCACTAATAAAAACTTGATTAAATATCAAATTATTTTTAAAATTTTTACAAATATTCATATAATTTGTTCCATTAAATCTTAAACTAACATATTCAATGAATTTTGTTGATAATTTTTGAATTTTATAAAAAAAAAATAAGTGAAATTAAATTAAAAGATACAATTACAAATTATCATACTTTTTTAATATTACTTTAATTTAAATAAAGTTTTAATAAAAGATCAAATTCCATTTGAAATATCAATAAAATGAATAATTTCGAATTAAGCATCATTGATAGAAAGATAAAATATATACAAAATTGATATTTCTAATGTTCAAGCAGTTCAAATTGTGTGCCTAATTAATCAACAAGAAGTGGCAAGTACACTTTCAATAAGGAATAATTTCAAAAATTTATCGTTCCTTGTAAAAAAATTAAAAATGATTTAATATTTAATAAAGTTTTTATTGGTGGATCGATTTTTTTTGCACTTCAGTGTAGAAAACATACTTTATATAAATTTAGCAGAAAATTTTTATATTTTTTATATTATTTTTAGAAATATATAAAAAACATATTTCGAAAATCTATTTATATCAATACGGGGAACTCTCACTCTCTAGCTTCATAATTGTTGGTTCAAAATGCAGATATTATTAAATTATTTTATTGATTTTTTAAGACTTTGTTTTGATAAATTATTAAACAAATTATTATGTGATTTTTTAAAATTCATATTACAAATATTTAATTAATTGTTTAGTTTTTTATTATATTTTATTTGAAAACTAATTAATAGTTTATCATAAATAGTTATTACTGGGGTATATTTTGTTAGGCTTATTATCTATGAGACAATTGAGCAGTCATCAGGATAATTACCCCGAGAATAAATTATTCTCTTGTGGGTCTTTTATTGCGCAAGCTTTGCTAATACCATTGAACGTGTATCTAATGTTACTGATTTGAAATAATCGATCTCGAAAATATCTGAAAGGATCTTCAAACAAACAAGATAGGAAGATATTGATTTGAGAAAAATCTTTTTACACCTCGTAGTTATGTTGTATTTATAAATAGTAATAATTAATTATTAATGTGATTTATACAAAATTTCAACCTAGTTTTAAAATATTTCTGATGCAATGAGCTTGTATTAATGTATAGTTTGAAATGTTTTGCTTTAAAGATTACTTTAATAAAATTAATGTTCAAACTAAATTACTAGTAGATATATATTTCAATTAATATTTTTGATATTTTTCAGGTGTTTTGGTTTGATAAAATGGAAAATCAAAATATTGAAAATACAATTTGGGATGAAAATGATCCGGAAATAGTGATTTCAAAAGATATTTGGGAGGCTATAAAACGTGGTTCACTTCAGGAAGTGAGATATTGGTTCAAGAAAAATCCTGAAAGAAGATCAATATCTACTATTGAACTCCCGCTGCATATTGCAATTGGAAACGGGCATTTGGATATAGTGCAATTCCTATCGACAGAAAAAACGGCATTAAATGCAAAAAGATTAAAATTGTGGACACCAGTTAAGTGGATTCTCGAAAACAAACCCAGCTATTATCATGATTTACAAAATAAATTAGAAAACGAAATTGAACTTTGTTCAAAACCCGAGTTTGTAAATTATCAACCGCCGCTTCATGAAGCTGCAAAAGAAGGATATTTAAAAATCGTTAAATATTTAAGTAGAGGTTCCAAGATTGATTCATTATATGAATATAAAACACCACTTCACATTTCATTAGAAAACGATCACATGATTGTTGTTGAGTATTTACTAAATCGTGGTGCTGAAGTTAATACTAAAGATTCTTGGGGCCGAACTGCTTTATTTTACGCTATTCCTAAGGGTTCTCTAGAAATAATTGAAAAATTAATCCATTCCGGTGCTGATGTTAATATAATAAGTTCTTATGGTGAAACTGCTTTATTTCACGCTGTTAATGAAGGTTCTTTAGAAATGATTGAAAAATTAATCCATTCAGGTGCTGATGTAAATATAATAAATTCTTTTGGTGAAACTGCTTTATTTCACGCTGTTTCTAAGGGTTCTCTAGAAATGATTGAAAAATTAATCAATTCAGGTGCCGATGTTAATCGGTTCGCTACCCAGTCGAATCGAGTCGCTTTAATTATAGCATGGGTGAATATATTTCACTCATGCAAAAGCGACTCAACGATCCGACTGAGTCATCTAGCGGCCGTGTCTCAAGGCTCGAGGCACATGAGCAAGAACGGGCCGCTACATAGACTCAAGCTAAAACGTTTGAAAATTTATTCGTTCAGTAATTGATCTCGAATGAATAAATTAAAATTCATTACTTCATGCACATCAACACCGCCTTAATTGAAATCGATCTATTGTGCAATCACAATCTGTCCTTGTGAAATTTTGTTTATTTATTTATTTGTATACAATTAAAAATAAATATATTATAGTATAAAAATACCTAAATAAAACATAAATCTAAAAAAACATCTTTTTCTCATTTATGTGTTCATGTTCTAAGTCAAATTGTTATGTTTAAGTTTTTTTATTAGTATTTTGATTATTTTGTTTATGTTTTTAAATTATTTACCACTTTAAAAAGTTTTAATTATTGATTACAAAAATGGAAATATGAGAGGAAGAATAATTTTTAATTATTCGAAATTTCGTTA
This sequence comes from Forficula auricularia, assembly GCA_024734495.1. NCBI lineage: Eukaryota > Metazoa > Arthropoda > Insecta > Dermaptera > Forficulidae > Forficula > Forficula auricularia. The sequence continues at coordinate 18,760,290 of JALMQS010000099.1, forward strand.
TTTTTGTCACGTGATAATTGAGATTATATTTTTGCTTTTAGTGAATTTTATTCTCGAAAATAGTTTCAGGTATATTATTAATATGTAAATTCATATTTCTAAAAAGTGAATAAATATTGGGAAGACAGGAGGAATATTTGTTTCTTGGAAGTTAATTTGTGTATAAAATTTTAATAAAGAGATATTAAATATTTGTTTCAGTTCAATCTCTGATTGCAGTTCAGTTCTATACATTTAATCAAAAAAGTTTGCATTTAAAATATTTAAATCTATAGTAAAAGTGGTTCAAAATATGACAAAATTGTGATTATTATTTTCGGAAATTTTGATATAATAAATTTTTTCACATTCAAAATTGAAATCTGCCTTTTATTCATCGAAAAATTTTGGGTAGATTTTCTAATTTCTTCTTATTAAAAAAAAAAAAAAAAACACCAAGTCAAATTGTATCAGATAACTTACTTTTCCAGTAATATAAAAATTTCAATGTTTTAAGGGAATTTATAATTTTATGTCGGACGGCATTAATTGCTGTTCTAGGCCGCGGGTTGGACAGCCCTGCACTAGATGGATTGATGAGACTCAAAATTTAATTATTTATAATAATTATATTGCAAATCGAAAAGTAGAATAAATTATACTGATTTATTTTTTAAAGATTTTTCTTCATTCTTATGTTATCCATTGAAAATAAAAATAAGAAACCAAAGACACATCATTTTAAAAGACTGAGTGTGAAGCCTCAACGCATCAATTTGCCAAACATTTTAACTAAACGGGCCAATTTTTAAAATACCTTTAACTTGCCATGCTTGTTTACTAAAATTTTTACTTTATTTTCCATTAAAGGTGATTCAAAGTTTGTTAATGAAAATTTTTTAAACTAAAGTCCATTAAAAATATTTTTTTTCCTACAAAAGTTTAGTAGGAACTTATGGTTTTCTTTTGAATTCTGGTCAATAGCTGAGGATTATTCAGGATTGCGTAACAAAAATTAGAATAATAAAATATGTAAATTTTTAGCTAAAGCATCTCGATATTTTAGGGCAGGGTAGCGATTTTTACCATTTTCAAGAAAAAACGCCTATAACTCGAAAAACAATGAGACTTTTATATTAAAAAATTTAATGTTCATGGACCGTCGTAATTTGCCCTCTAAGGGTGAACCGCGATTTGAAATAGGTGTACACGTCTTTGGAATTATGTGGAATTATTTTGGAATACATTAGATAATGCCCCTTCATCTATATTGTCTTCTATTTGGAAATGAATGTGGAAGTAGGTGTACACGATATTAGGTCGGGGTTCACCCCTCGATTGTCCTATTACCTGTTCACGGTTTACCTATTACCTGTTCACGTTTTATCATTGTGATACGGGACACCCTATATATATATACTCCCTTGATCAAAAAGTTCCCGGAATTTATTCAGAAAATTAAAAATACAAGTATATTCATCTAAATCTATATTGTCCCCTTCAAAGTAATCCCCATCGACTGCAACACACTTATGCCGATTGATCCAATCCTCGAAACATTTTTTATATTTGGTTTTCGGTATGTCCATCAGTGCTTCCTGTGATTTCGTTGAGTTTGGTACAATAGCCTAGATTTTCATTTTTTGATCTTACACCCCCCTCCCCACCATTTGTGGCGGTTAGTTTTTGCATTTTTAGACTTCTAGGGTCCCACTGATTGTGTATACAAAATTTGGTTGAGTTTGGTCAAATGGCTTAGATTTTTAATTTTTAACCCCCCATCCACCCCCTTAAATTTGGGTCGATATGCACCAAAATCTAATCAGCTCTTAATCTCAAATGGACCAAAACTACGTGTGAAATTTGGTTTCGATATTCACACTAGTTTTTGAGCTAGCTCGTCCACAGAATTTGGTAACGCACAGACTAACAACCAGACTAACTAACTAACAGACATTTTGACAAAACAATTATTATCTCAAAAAATATAATTTTTTCGATGTTCACTTGTTTGGGGTTTTTTGTAGAGCGAAATGCCATGGTTTGGCTCAATTTTTGTAATCAAAATAGTTTCCGTCGTTTTTGAGATATTTCGAAAAAAAGAAATAAAAAAAAAACACTTTTTTCATGTACGATTACAATACTTGACCATACCCTGTATGGTAATGTAATAATTATTTTCTGTTCTTTTCAAAAATATATTCTGTTTTTTCTAGTTAAATTTTTTCATTTTTTATACCTCTTCAAAATGTGGTAGATCTTTATGCCCTTCCCTGTATATAATAATAAATAAAAAAACTTATTTTTCTTTTGACTCCAATACTTTCTTTCTCTTTCAGTATACATATCAGATATGATTCATTGCTCCAATCAATCTTTCTTTCAAGCCATTATAGGAAATGAGAACATTCAAGTCAAATTGCAGTTTAAGAGGTTTAACAGAAAGAAACAAAGAGGAAGGACAAAAATACATTTGCCAAAGATATTTATTATTATCCAACTATATAAGTATATACTATCTGATATATTATCTACAAATTCGATCAAATAAATCCTTCATGAAAGATATTAGTCCAGGCAAATTACGTGAAAAAAATGGCATAAACAGGAAATAATTCCCGGTAAAGATTTTATTGCTGGAATACCTTTATTGGTACTCCAATATTACTACCCTAAGTTTACCCCCAAATTTGTGTTGTGGAAATTTTTCTACGCGCCTCAAAATGAGAAAATTTTTTAGTTTTTTCAGTTTTTTTTAATAACTCTAAAACGGATTATCAAATCACAAAGACCTAAAATCTATGAGTTTTATTAAAAAAGTGGTCAAAGTAAACGTTCAAGTAAATAAAATTTCCTAGACAATGACATAGAAATCAAGTTTCAAGGATGAGTGGTTTTCATTTTATGAAGGAAAAATTGCGATTTTGTGAAAAATTATATTTTTTCAAAACTTCAAACTCATGTTACTATTATCCAATTAGAATGAACCTTCATTTAAATTGTAAAAAAATTAATCTAGTTTGAAAATGTACAGAGTCGTCTTTGTCGAATACGAGCTCCTTCAACGTCAAAATAGTGAAAAATCGAAAAAAGTACGAGTTTTAGGGATATTCAAAAGTGATCCCGGGGCTGTTTTTTGACAGACGCTAGTACCGGTTCAACTGAACTTAAATAGATGAATTTGTTATCATTTTATGCGTAATTTAAAGAGCTTTCATTTATCTGATAGATATCTATTTAATTTGATAACTGATTTTAGATTTATTCAAGAAAAACTGAAAAACTCCGAAATTTTCTCATTTTGAAGCGCGTAGAAAAATTTCCACACTCAGATTTGGGGGAAAACTTAGGGTAGTAGTATTGGAGTACCAATAAGGTGTTACAGCAATAAAATCTTTACTTGGAATTATTTCCTTTTAAAATTTTAATTTGCCTGGACTATTTTTCATTCTTTACCTATTTTATTTACATCTTTGGAAATGAATTCGGTATACATATACTGTTTCGTAATCTAATTTTAAAGTTGTCTTTATTTATATAGACATACATATAGATTGAAATAATGATTAGTATGTAGCTATACATCAACAAGTTCGACAATCATTAATGGAAGTATATAAATAGTTAAAATCAACTGCTGTGTGCAGCACAAAACTTTCCCTTATATTAACTCCGTTGAAATGATTCTAACAATTTAAAAATACAGGGTGATTCACGGTCGATGGCTCGTTAGACGTTTATGGAAAACGGAACGCAAGATTTTTCTGAAAATTTAGCACCTCACATTTTCTTACCTGTTCTATCGATCTAAAATATTTTCAGCATTGCGACGTTTCGGCTTCCAACGAAAAGTTGTAGCAACTTTATTTTTTAAATGGAACACCCCGTATATTAACACATTTTTAGAACTGCCCTTTTATTAAAATACTTTTTGTTAAAATTGTCCTATACCTATCTCTATCGGTTTTCGAGATAAAAAATAATTTGTGTTAAATGTGGTCCAAAACATGGCCCTAATTAAACTTAAATAAATTAGTGCTCTCAATTCATGAAAAGTTGATATTTTGGTGGTAGTTTAGACTCGAAGTATTTAATTTACGATGAAAAATTGATTCAATGTTTTACAGGGCGTGCTAGGATTATTATTATTTTCGTTACTGATAAAAGGGGTCAAAAGTTCGTTTTTTCAAATGAGACCCCCGTATATTATTCAATAAATTGAAAGACGAAGAAAAATGCTTTAAGACGATATATCATATCCCTATACCTAAAACATCAAGTTTTCTAGAAAATCATAAGATGGTGTCATCTATTAAATCCGATGGATGGAATATTTTTAATTATATGTCAGAAGGGTTGTTTTTCACACTCTCGGGAATCAAACCCGAGTGCCAGTAACAGCAATCCGGGCCATCTGGCTCTGCTGTTACTGGCACCCGGGTTCGATTCCCGAGGGGGGAAAAACAACCCTTCTGACATATAATTAAAAATATTCCATTCCATCGGATTTAATAGATGACACCATCTTATGATTTTCTAGTAAATTTGAATCTATTACCATCGGCAAATTAATATCTTTCACATCAAGTTTTCTTAATAAAGGCACTTTTTCATGAAAAATTAATTTTTAATTAATTTAATTCAAACTAACCATGGCAATATCAAGCTTATGACAGTTTGTTGACTATTTATAAGTAACTTATAAGCAGTTTATTGACGATGTTCAAAAAAATCTCCCAAAATGACCGGAAATATTGATTATTCAAAGGAAGTTCTTATGAAATTTTTATTTTGAACCATAAGAACTTCATTTGAATAATCAATATTTGCGGTCATTTTGGGAGATTTTTTTGAACATCGTCAATAAACTGCTTATAAGTTACTTATAAATAGTCAACAAACTGTCATAAGCTTGATATTGCCATGGTTAGTTTGAATTAAAAAGTAATTTTTCATGAAAAAGGGCCTTTATTAAGAAAACTTGATGTTTTAGCTATAGCGACATGATATATCGTCTTAAAGCATTTTTCTTCCTCTTTCGATTTATTGATTAATATACGGGGGATCTCGTTTGAAAAAACGTACTTTTGACCACTTTTATGAATAACGGAAATAATAGTAATCTTAGCACACCCTGTATAATATGGAGTCGATTTTTCAGCGTTAATTAAATACTTCGGGTCTGTCTAAACTACCACCAAAATATCAACTTTTCATGAATTGAGAGCACTAATTTATTTAAGTTTAATTAGGGCCATGTTTTGGACCATATTTAACACGAATTATTTTCCCAATATAAACTTTCAAATTATAAATTAAATTATGGACGGAAATGATAATAATTATTTTTTATCTTGAAAACCGATAGAGATAGGTATAAGACAATATTAACAAACAAGTATTTTAATAAAAGGGCGGTTCTAAAAACTTGTTAATATACGGGGTATTCTATTTAAAAAAATAAAGTTGCTACGACTTTTCGATGGAAGCCGAAACGTCGCAATGCTGAAAATATTTTAGATCGATAGAACAGGTAAGAAAATGTAAGGTGCTAAATTTTCAGAAAAATCCTGCTTTCCGTTTTCTATAAACGTCTAACATGCCATTGACCGTGAATCACCCTGTATAATACTATTTGATTTGATAAGCACACTGATTTTTCAAGTTCATAACCTCAATCGAAAATCAATATGAAAAAAATGTACTTATTAATCTAGAGTGAAATCTGGGCGTTTTATATTTATTACATGAAGTTAAGTATCACGGTTAATTTGAATAGAAAAGACAATATATTTTATTGTCATTTATGGCCATCTTATATCAGTCGTGTTGCTTGAATCGCAATGGCTTTGATTAAATAAACTTAAAGTAGAATACTAGAAGTTGTGTTTCGTTATAAGTTTAAGCAGAAGCTTAAATCACACGAAGAGAAATCAATTAGGTTGTCCTCTGCTTGATGCAAATAAACAATTTGATTATCTTTAGAAATATACTTAATATATATTCGTTTGATGAGTGACCAGCTTACTATTAGAACAAAACGAATTAATCTTAGGGTCCCCAATCGGGTATTTGAACCTATGAGAAATAACAGAATACAGTGAAACCCCTCAAATCCGAACTAATTGGGGCTCTAGCCTGTTCGGATTAGCCGAAAGCTGTTTGTTTTTATATTTTATTGAAGAAAATAGTTCTCTTTCTATTTTTGAGAAACTGAAGAAAGTTACAAAAAATGAGGTTATTTACTGGGTTGGACAATCCTGGCAAAATACAAGTGTGAACTTACTGCGGAGATCTTGGAAGAAGCTTTGACCTGGCCCCGAGTTCGACAAAAAACCTACCCAAACTTAAATTTGTCAAAAAAAATCGTTTGGATATCCCGGGTTCGGATTTGAGGGGATTCACTGTATTTATAATTAAAATGAAGTTGGTTAATGACTGAATATGATAGTTAAACCATCGAAAGTATAGACTCTTACAAACACATTATATGGTATTTATTCATTAATTTCTCTTTATGAATTAACAACTCCTCTTCTCGTCAAACTAAATATTTTTAACTAGAATTATATACGTATTAAAATAACTACTAAATTAAAACTGAATTTTTCACTTATAGTCCTTGTTTTTTTTTTTTTACTTTCAATTTTCATTTTATTGTTAGTGTTTTTAATACGTGTTGTTGTTGTCTTTGTTGTTTTTCTAGTGCGGATGGCAATTTCGAGGTGACTCTTGCAACAAAAGCAACGCTCAATTATACAGGACGTGTTGAATGGAAACCGCCAGCAATTTATAAATCCTCGTGCGAAATAGACGTGGAATATTTTCCATTCGATGAACAGACCTGTGTAATGAAATTCGGCTCATGGACATACGATGGATTCCAGGTAAATGAAAAACGTTTTTTAACTTCTATAGAAATATAAAATATGGTAGGTACCTAGATATATAAATATAATAGATTTTAATGACAAACCTCAAGTATCTTTATTATTATTACTAGTCGATTTCTCATTCCTTTTTAAAGCAACCGTTTTTCCAAATTTCGATATACACTTATAATGGGAGAATTTACCCGTGGCGTTTGGATATTTAATAAGCTTTTTGAGACTGTTTTTTCGAAAACGATTCTAAAGATTTGAATGGGATTTTTAGGTCTACAAATCGATCTGTTAGGGCCGGTTGTATGTCGCAAAGTAAATGCTTTGTACAACTAACAAAGGTTAGATGTTATTCTTTGATATATTAGATTATATAGATACGTCCACAATAGAAGATATAGATAGATTATATTGATACGTTCACGAGAATTGTTTTGACCGCGCTGATTTGAAAAATATATTTTTTATCTCGCGAGACTACTGCGGATTACGCTATTGGAGTCTGCGGAGTATTAAGTCTGGACCAAGAGAGAAAAAGATGTGATCCACTTAGCTACAATCCAACGTATAGCCCGCTAGACATTCGGATGGATCCATCGGAACCGCTCTCTTTAGCTCTATAATTAAATTATTAAAGAATTAGCATATAAAAATCAAATAAATAAATTACTAGTTAATTTTATATAGGGTACTTACATTTCAGGATTTTAAGGTCGATTAAAAAAATTATGTTCTTCATCTGATTTTGTGTCGCAAAAGCAACCTTTCACAAAACATTGACGTCGAGAACTAGGCATATTTAATACTATTTTAATCTATAAATTTGTACGTTGGAAAATTTTCTAAATGAACGTTTAGCAGAAAGCCTGTATGAATCTATTATCTATGACAAAGGCTTTGAATGTCCTATGACTATGATCTTTGAATAGCTCTTAACGAGGGGTGATCCGTGATTGGAAGTAGGTGTACACCTCTTTGTAAATATTTTGGAAGTACTTGGAAATATTTGGAAGTACTTGGAAATATTTGAAAACACTTGGGAATATTTGGAAGTACTTGGAAATATTTGGAATTACTTGGAAATATTTGGAAGTACTTGGAAATATTTGGAATTACTTGGAAATATTTGGAAGTACAAGTGGAAGTAGGTGTACAGCATATTATGTCGCGATTCACCCTTCGGCTCTTAAGGACTAAGAATAATGTTCTCCGAGCGGCTAGAGAGCGCTTTTCGATACTCGGTAGCCTTCCACTCTATATTACTCTATGGTAGAGACCATCTCTCTTGAATTTATATAGTAAATTTATACTCACAAATATTTGATTTTTATAAAAATTATAGATGACAAAGAATATCTTATTTTTGATAAAATCAGTCAATTTAAAATAAATCATTAAAGCCGTTTTTCAGAAAATAAAACCCATTCAAAATGTATGTAAAGACAAATTTAAAATCCTGGTTGAACAGCTATATTATCAGCAATGATAACCCCTATGAGAGGGGTGCATGTGTGTTTGGGCTTGGCGAGTTATAGATGGCCTAAATGCCATCTGCAGTTAGCTCATTCTCACCCTATCCATCTCGAGTCTTTAGGGCCATTAACAGGAATTTCATTAGCATTCCAATCTCTCCTTCCTTAATAATACAACCATGGTTGACCTTAACCCTTTAACCCTCAAACACTTTATGTCCTTTAAATATATAATACATACATACCGAGATATTTATAATATCTTGGGAATGTTTAACGTCAAAACCAACTTGGGAATTTTTTTATTATTTCTCATTTGAATTAATAAATAAATTAAAAAATACCGCCATTGAAATTAAAAAAGTATGTTAACCATCTGACTTTTTAACTTCCCATTTTGTGAAATTATCATTTTTAATTTTAAATAAGAATTGAAGAAAAATGTGCTAACTTTTTCAAGGCTTGGCATGCTCTCCATATTCGAAAAGTTTTTTTATCAACTACCCATCAGAGCTGGAAAGTAGAAATTTGACAAAGTTATACAGTAGGGTGGTCCTTATTTTGGGTGTTTTCAGATTTTTATGCTGATAAAGGCTCATATGGTTCGAAATAAATAAACAAAAATATCCCCCAAGTTTCAAGCCTCTATCTCAATTTGAACCTGGGCCACACAGCAATGGAAGTTTCTTTTGGCAATGAACTATCAATTTTTTATTCCGGCAAAAATGATAGTTCAAAAATTTGAAACTGTGTAGACTTTATCCTTATAATAGTAGCTATCCCTCATAATTTTTACAAATTTTTAACTATTATAATTTATATAAAATAACACCGGAGTCTATAATTTACTAACACAAAGATATATATAGCAGTATTTTATCTAGCTGTAACTCCAAAATTATAATAGATAAAAATCTGTAAAAATTCGGAAGGATTTTTTTTTTTTTTTTTTTTTTTAATGATAATGATGAGAGAAGGAGTTACACCAAAAAGGTGCAACCCCTAAAGGCCTCGGTTGGCCCTCCATCGTGAAAAGAAGAAGAAAGAATTTTATGGGTTGGGCGGAGGTCGAAGGTATCTGTGGATACGGGTCTTAAATAGCTTAAGGTTATAAGTCGCGGGAAAGATGGTGGCAGGGAGCGAGTTCCAGTCTCTGGAGGTCATAGGAATAAAAGAGTTGGCGAAAGCGCTTGTTCGACTTTTATCCAATTTGACAGCGAAGGGGTGCTGAGCGTTAGAAAACCGCGTGTTTCTCGTAAAGAGGGCATTAGGGGGGATAAGAGATTTCAGCTCGACTGAACAGACACCGTGATAGTATCTGTAGTACAGGGAAAGGGCAGAAACGGTTCTTCGGTGAGCCAGGGAGTCGAGTGAGTTGGTTAGAGCCGGGTCTCCTATTAGTTTAATTGCTCGCTTCTGAATTGCATCCAGTGTAGCAAGAGAATGCTTGGATGCACCCCTCCACAGATGAGAGCCATATTCGAGACAGGGACGAATTTGAGCCTTATACAGCATAAGAAGTTGACTGGGAGTATAACAGCGTCTAGACCTAAATAGGAGACCAAGCTTGCGCGCTGCAGCTTTAGCAGTGGTTGAGATATGGTCATTCCATGAAAGGTCAGACCCTAGAGTTACGCCTAGCATTGAAATTTTATCCCTGAATTCTAGTGAGTTTGAGTCGAATGATATGTTTGGGAGGTTTCTGTCGACGCGCCTAGAAATAAGGCAACACTGAGTTTTCCCTGCATTGAAGTTAACTAAGTTTTGGGATCCCCAGTTTTTAAGTTTGCACAAGTCTAAATTAATTGAAGAGGCAATGTCTGCACGGTTTTTATGCGATGCAGGGGCGTTATGTAGGGTGCTGTCATCTGCGTAACAATGTACCGGGTTGGAGGGCAAGTTTAGAAGGTCGTTGATATAGATAAGAAAAGCGTAGGGGAGATAACCGATCCCTGAGGAACTCCAGCGTTGGTGTGGAAGGGGGAAGATGATATTCCATCGATGACAACCTTAATACTACGGTCTGAAAGAAAACTTTCGAGCAACTTACAGAGTTTCGGTGCAAGGCCGACGGAGGTCAATTTGGCAAGAAGATTTTTGTTCCAGACCATAGGATAGTTACTATTATAAGGATAAATCACAAAGAGTTTCAAATTTTTTGAACCATTACTTTAGCCGGTATAAAAAATTGATTGTTCAATGCAAAAACCCCATGATATTTAGATGCGAAACTTGTATCGCTGTACGGCACAGGTTAAAATTGAGATAAAGACTTGAAACTTGGGGGATTTTTTTTTATTTATTTCGAACCATATGAGGCTCTGTCAGAGTAAAAATTCGAAAATACCCAAAATAAGGTACACCCAAATGTACATATAACAATTTATCAATTTTTTGCTTATTCTTATTAGCAATAATGTGCGAAACCTATAGTTTTAAAGTATTATTTTTGTCTGTTTGTGTATCTGTTTATCATTCTACATTCCAATACCCACAATAACTCGAAGATGAGAATTTGTTCAGTTCTCAGAACGCCTATATTTACTATTGATTTTGAATTTTAAGGAGACAATAAAAGATTGTGTCTTCTGCTGGAATTATAAATTTTATTTATTTATAACGACTATTTTATTGTCTGCTTCAATATATAAAAATTCTACTACCCTCTGCAAAAAACTTTCAATTTATTGATTTTGAAGTTAAGATTTCTTCTTCATAACATCGGGTTTAAAAAATTCCGAAAATAATCAAATAAAAGATGAAAATGTCATATATGGGAGAGTTATTTATCAGATGAAGCTAATAAGCCTAAATTTGCCACATAGATTATCAGAACAAAGCCATAAAATATCAATAAAATCTTCAAAAGAAAATATTCTATTTAAAGATGTGAATAAACTATTTCATGAGATTATGGGATGGATAAATAAATAAATAAAAAAACTTACGCACGGAAAACAGATATAATATTTATGAGAGAGTAGGAAGAGAAGGTCATTCCTTTGAAACTAATACCTTCTATATCAAATAAAATTATACATACCTACCATATATTCATTTATATGTAGCTAGGTGATATGTTTATTTGTATCTAGCATAAGATTGATTTCATTTTGAAAATCGACAAGAAGTACTTTCAAATCAATAAAATAATTCAAAAAATATATTTTTTATATTTTTGAACCAGTGCTTACGTGAAGTTATGGAGCTCAAAAAAAAGGTCATTTTGACAACAGAATTGAACTTTCTACGTTCTTGAGTTTTCGTCTTTATCAGAATCCCAACATAATTGGGAACCTTGATAAGGGGCGTGGCTTAATTTTTTTGCCCTAGGGTGGCTAGTTTCAATTTAGACCACCAGATAATGTATAGGCAATCTCCGTTTACCAATCAGGACAAATTTTTTTTTTAATTTATTTATTATCACCAGGAACACAGCCTATTTAGACAGCACATCAGTAAAGTGTTAGTAGTGTTAGTGAGGGAGCCGAGTTTTAGCCAGTCGAAATTTTTTATATGCCAGCCAGACTCGAACTCGGGTCTCCCGTTTGAACATCGTCATCAACGATGTTGAAGCAGGCCCATTGTCTTAGTCAGCTCGGACAACCCGACTCCTTTTTTTACTTTACCATACAGGGTATGGTTAATTAGTGTAATCGTGTATGAAAAAAGTGGTTTTTTTCCTTCTTTTTTTCGAAATATCTCAAAAACGGCTTAAAGTATATTGATTAAAAAAAATTGAGCGAAACCAAGGCATTTCTACAAAAAAGCCCTAATAAGTGAACATCGAAAAAATTATATTTTTTGAGATAATAATTGTTTTGTCAAAATGTCTGTTAGTCTGTCTGGTTGTTATTTAGTCTGTGAGTTACCAAATTATTGTATACGAGCTAGCTCAAAAACTAGTGTGAATATCGAAACCAAATTTCACACGTAGTTTTAGACCATGGAGATTAAGATCTGAGTAGATTTTGGTGCATATCGACCCAAAATTAAGGGGGGTGAAGGGGGGGAGTTAAAAATTAAAATTTGACCAAACTCACCCAAATTTTGTATACATAAAGAGTGGGATCCCAGAAGTCTAAAAATTCAAAAACTAACCTCCCAAAATGGGGGGAGGGGTGTATGGACAAAAAATGTAAATATAGAATCTTGTACCAAACTCAACCAAATTTCGTATACATTATCAGTTGTGCCCCCAGAAATCTAAAAATGGAAAACTTAACCCCCCCCCTCCCCTACATGATTATAAATAATTCTATTAAATTTTAAAAATAAGTGAGGACCCAGGTTGTATGGTAAAGTCAAGTGGATGGCCACATCAGAACACGTAGCTTATTTTTCTTTAAATGAATAAAAAAAACATTTTTTTGAGTGAATTCAATTCTAGGACTTTCACTCAGGCAAGCTCTAATATTTTTTTCATTTAATGGGATTACATTAAAGTCGTTTAAAAAATTTAATTGGAATGATTACGTTGAACGCCTGTTTCATAGATTTTATTTTCCATTTATGAGGGTGCTAAATAAATAAACAATAGTATTAAATGAAATATAAATTACGGATCTATTTCCATAGCCATAAATACAGATCTAACTATCCCTGTATTGATCTCTTTATAGGTGTGAAAGGTATTATAAATCAAATGACAGACAAACAGACACACTCATCCGGTTTCATAGTTTTTGCTGTTTTTCTATTTCCCCGGGTTAGACAAAATATATAACTCTCATTCTGGGTTGGTTTTTATTTTTATAGCCACCACAACAGCAAGGCTTACCGAGGTAACGCAGTCGGATTTAAAGCTTTTCAAATTGCATTGGCGTTAATTTGTGAATCGATAACATTTCACACACGCCGAAAACTTCGAGACTGCGTCTGGCGAAAACCCAAAACGTCTTTCATTCTCCCACCCCTGGTCTTTTTATCTCTCCCCGCCCTCTTGGAAAACTTGCTCGGTCGTTTTAGTTAAGTAGCGATATATGCCAGAAATAGTTTTAATTAAATATTTGCTACTAAAATATTTTCAAATATTAAATGGAATATGGGCGCAATAAATGGGATTAGTATCGTTCTATATAGAGTATTTTACAACGCCCGTTTTACAACACACTAATTGAAGGACTAAATTCAGTACTAATTTTACTCAGTACTAGGTTCTGAATTAACTTACATTTTTTTGTCATTATATATAAAAATGTTATTAACTTGGAGAATTTTTTTCCTCCATATTGTTTGGATTCCGATACCCTCAAAAAGTCAAGAACGAAAATCCTCGAAAGTTCATTCTGGTGTCAAAATACATAATAATATATTTTATGCCCTCTCTTCACAACTTCTGGTATTTTTTAAAGGATTTTATTGAATTGAAAAGATCTCCTTGCAGAATTCTCGAATTTTAAAAAAGAATCACTGAGGGTATCCTCTGCTTGATTTAAATAAATATATACCTTTTTTTGTTAAGGAAAAATGGTGTAGGTTCTTGGTGAAACATATTAAATGAAGTAAAGACAATTTTTTGAAAAATGTTTTTTTTTTGGAACTTTTGCGATAAATCTTTTATTTATGTGAAACCTGCCTAGTATTTTATATTTAAAATTTTTTTAGAAAAAGTTCCAAAAAAAAAACATTTTTCAAAAAATTTTCTTTACTTAAAATATATACCTACCTATGGGCTGGAACACACTTGGCGTTTTTTACAGATCGGATTTTTTACCGATGCTGCCGTGCCAGTAGAGGCGCATAGGATGGTATTGCCACTTATCACATTGGGCGGTAAAATAAACGATCGGATTATTTAACGTCGACGGCAGTGATGCAGCCGACCACTGCCACTACTTTCGTCGGTTGTTTTACAGACAACTACATTCGTCGGCTAGCCGCTGAAATGGTGGCCTACATGAGTAAATGCGCGTTTACACACTCGGCGACCAGTCTACCGACGACCGCTGAAGTTGAAAATTGACAGTGGTGTATAGTTAATTATTTTATTTGCAATCGTAAATTTACTAGCAAATGCGAAGAATCAAAATTTCAAAAACAAACCAAAAACATCGTACATTACACATAAAGATAAACAAGACACCGAAGTAAAATTAATAAAAGTAAATTAACAAATCATTCATATTATATTAAATTAATTTAAGACTATTAAGGTCAATTAAATAGCATTATAACTAATAATTAATAGTCATTAAAAATTAATTTTCAAGATCATTTTATTTACACATATTACATTTTTAAATTTTCAATAGACATAGTACCTGTTATATGCATAATTATACTAATCTATAAAATAAAATTCAGGCCGAAACGTTTTATTAAAGGTGTTTTATTGAACCCAGTGATTCCATATTTGGCTGATACCTCCTCCTTCATCTAGTACAGATACTACTTTGTGCCAGTGAGGGTAGGAGTCAGAAATTAAATCTTGTGACTTTTTTTTTTTTTTTTTTAATGCAATCGAATGCAAGAAGGGGTGCACCAGTAAAGATGCAGCCCCTATGGATCTCGAAAGGACCCTTGCATTACCGAAGAGAAGAGAAAGTTGATTAAGTGAGAGGGTGTAGACGTAGGTGTCTATGCACTCCGGTTTTTGAAGGTTTGAAGATTATGGTGCTGGGAAAGATAGAGGCTGGGAGAGAGTTCCAGTTCCTTGAAGTCATGGGGATATATGTATTGGCGAATGAAGTGGTCCGGCACTTTTCTAGTTTGACCGCGAGAGAGTGTTGGGAGTCGGCAAAACGTGTGCTGCGTGCAAAGCATGCTTTGGGGGGAATTATTGATTTTATCTCATCAGAGCACCTGCCGTGATAGTATCTATAGAAAAGGGAAAGGGCAGAGACATCTCTTCGATGAGCCAGCGAGTCGAGGGAGTCGGTGAGGGTAGAATCGTCAATTAGCCTGACGGCTCGTTTCTGAATTGCATCCAGGGTAGCAAGAGAGTATTTTGAGGCCCCTCTCCACAGATGAGAGCCGTATTCGAGACAGGGGCGGATCTGGGCCTTGTAGATGGTGAGAAGTTGTGGGGGTTTGTAAAATCGCTTGGACCTGAATAAGAAGCCAATCTTCCTTGCTGCAGATTTCGCCACAGAGGAGATGTGTTCATTCCAAGACAGGTCAGATGCGACAGAGACGCCAAGCATGGATAGGCTGTCACACATTTTTAGGGTATTCGAATCGAAGTGAATATCAGGGAAATCTTTATTTTCGCGCCTAGAAATTAGACAACATTGAGTCTTGTTTGAATTGAAGTTAACTAAATTTTGTGAGCCCCATTTATTCAGTTTGTCTAGGTCGAGAGTAATTGAGGAGGTAACATTGATTCGATTATTCGGGAGTGAGGGTTTACCGTGTAGAGTGCTATCGTCGGCGTAACAATGACTTAAACTCCGCAGTCCCTGAGATCGAAATCGACCATATTCCACAGTGAATCAGCCTGCCTATAAGAAAATATTAAATTTCTCCTAATTATATTGCTATATGCTATAAGCAATCTATGACTTGTCTATAGCAATCTTAGTTATTTCGATTCTTATATATTGAGAGTTCCTTAGAAATGGATTAGTCCAAAAATTCTCGAATCAACTTTATTTATTCCTTTTATGTATTATTTCTATTTCAATAGTTCCTCAGCGAGAACAATTTTTATTCAATTAAAACTCGTATGAACTTGTCTTTGACATGATTTAACTGGAAGTAATATCAGGCAGGGACTTCAAACCTTCTATAAGCACCCTTTTCCGAAAATTATTCATTTTAATTGCCCCTTAAAACTATGCAACATTTCGAGAACCAATATACATACTGTTCAAAACAAAATTAAATGTTTTTTATAGAAATATTTGAAACAGCGGATAATTATTTGAAAATTTAAAGATACTCTTGAAATTTTGAAGTCGATTTTTATAAAAATACTCTAAATATTTGAAATTTTAGGGATGCGCCGGATCCACAGTATCCATAGACCGCACGCCACTGCTACTTATGTATCTAGAGAAAATCAAGAGTGGTGATAATGTACTTAATCCGAAGAGTTATTGATTATTTTTATTATGTCCGAAGCGTTTTGTCCCACCCGTCTTTTTTGGCCTTCAAGTTTGATTCCTGAAGAGCTGAAACAACCCTTCTGACGACATAATAGAAATATTTTGTTCAGGATGAATGCTGTAGGTTCGAGGGGAAATATATTTAATAAAATATAAAATATAAATTTAAAAAATATAAAAATTGAGAACATTTTGAGGATTTTAATTAGTACAGTTATTTATATATATATTATAATTCAATATTTTTCTTATAAGTGCAAAAAAATTATTAATTTTAAGGTGAAACCTAACTTGTAATTTAGATTTTGAAAATTTTAATTCTTAAATTTATATAATAAAAATAATCCATTAGAGTTTTGTTCAGGATGAATGGGTTCCGAAGTCTTTACTTGAGAATCCTTTGAAGTCTCGTTTTGCGTGAAACCGATTCCAATACTTTACATATGCTTCGCATTGGGTAAAGTAAAAAGCAAAATCACATTAATAAAATGGAACTGAGGCAGAAAATCGGGAAAACTCGAATGTTTATATGGTGAACTCTACCTTTTCTATTCTCTACCTATTTAAAACTTATGTAAAAATATTATCCTTTTATATTCATACATAATTGATGGCTTAGATGCCATAAGCTCTGGAGCATTCCATCAACGACTGGACTGGACTTGCCTAGCTCTTACGTAGCTTTCATTCTTCTACGCTCAATAGGTTGCCTAAATACAGGCGCCCAACGTCATAAATCAAGTTCAAATTCAGACTACATTTTGTGGATTTAATTAATACAGCTATTTATTTATATTTTATAATTCAATATTTATCTTATGCGTGCAAAAAAAAATTATAAATTACAAGGCGAAACCTACCTTGTAATTTAGATTTTAATTTTTAAATTTATAAAATAAAAATAATCCATAACAATTTTGTTCAGAATGAATGGGTTCCGTAGTCTTTACCCGAGAACCCTTTGAAGTCGCGTTTGGCGCGAGACCGATTCCAATACTTTACCGATGCTTCGCATTGAATAAAGTAAAAAGCAAAATCACATAAATAAAATGGAACTGAGGCAGCAAGTTGGGAGAATTCGAATGTTTATATGGTAAACTCTACCTTTTCTATTCTCTACCTATTTAAAGCTTATGTAAAAATTATCCTTTCCTATTCATACATAATTGATGTCTTACATGCCATAAGCTCTGTAGCTTGGATCATTCCACCGACTGGACTCGCCTAGCTCTTACGCAGCTTTTATTCTTCTACGGTCAATGGTTGCCTGAATACAGGCGCGCCAACGTTATAAATCAATGTTTGTCTTAAAGGTTTGGCTAACGGCCCGGCAAGCAAGTTAGCGCTTGGGTTCGATTCCTAGGGAACGAACCTTTCTGATATTCAGTGTAAAAATATTACCTCTAAAATCTATGATTGGTCCTTAAAAGTTAAATTCATCTATTAATGTTATAAATCAAGTTAAAATTCTGACTACATTTTGAGGATTTTCATTAATATAATTATTTATTTATGTTTTATAATTCAATATTTTTCTTATACCTAGGTAAAAAAAATTATAAATTACAATGTGAAACCTACCATGTAATCTAAATTTTGTAAATTTTAATTTTTAAATTTATTTAATAAAAGCAATCCATAACAATTTTGTTCAGGATGAATGGTGTAGGATCAAGGCGAAACATATTTAATAAAATTTAAAAAATATAAATTATAAAGTGAAACCTACCTTGTAATTTATATTTTGTAAATTTTAATTTTAAAATTTGAATTATAAAAGATAATCCTTAACACCTCGGATTTAGTAGATGATCATTTCTCTTGATTTTCTTTAGAAAAACTATTACTAGCGGCATTTATCTTCTCTATATACCTATACCCAAAGGAGTGAACCGCGATTGGAATTAGGTGTACACCTCTTGGGAATTATGTAGTATTAATGTAAAGTAATTATTCCCATGTGGGTGCGTCAATAAAAATTTCAATTATTTCTGATATTTTTCTATCATTTATTTTTTATTTAATTTTAAAACTCACTAATAGATCATCACAAATATTATTATAATATTTAAATTAGAAAAATTTTGGTGATGAGACAGGAGAGAGGGAGAGGAGGTGAGATCCAATCGACTTGATTGGGGAATAATGGAATTGAAATAATTATCGGAAAAGAGGTTTTTTTATCTAATTAGATTTTTCCTCTTATTAAAAACAAGGACTAAAGATAAATAAGGACACTCGATGGTGGAGAAGCAATCTCCGGAATCGAAGCTAAAATACATGGTATACATTAATTAATGTAAAATAATTGGTTTAATAAAATTTATAAAAAAAAAAAAAAAAAATTTGGTGATAATTGAGCAAGAGAGACAAGGATTACCAATCGACTTGATTGGGGAATAATGGAATTGAAATAATTAGATTTTTCCTCTTATTAAAAAAAGGACTAAAGATGAATAAGGACACTCGATGGTGGAGAAGTAATCTCCGGAATCGAAGCAAAAAATACAATGTATACATTAATTAATGTAAAATAATTGGATTAATAACATTTAAAAAAAAAAAAAAAAAAAAAATTAGTGATGGAAGGATTCGAGGATGGAAAGGAATATGGAATTAGAATAATTATCGGAAAAGAGGTTTGTTTATTTAATTAGTTTTTTCCTCTTATTAAAAACAAGGACTAAAAAGATGATCAAGGACAGTCGATGGTAGAGAAGTAATCTCCGGAGTCGAAGCTCAAATACAATGTATACATTGATTCATGTAAAATAATTGGTTTAATAAATTTATAAAAAAATATTTATTTAATTTAATTTTAAGACTCACTAATAGATCTTCACCAATTTTATTAGAAAAAAATTTAATGAGCCCTATGTTTTATTAAATAGTAAAAACCGATTTTTTTTTAATGCAATTGAATGCACTAGTAAAGATGCAGCTCCTATGGATTGAAAGACCCTTGCATTACCGAAGAGAAGGGAAAGTTGATTAAGTGAGAGGGTGTAGACGTAGATGTCTATGCACTCCGGTTTTGAAGGTTTGAAGATTATAGGTGCTGGGAAAGATGGAGGCTGGGAGAGAGTTCCAGTTCCTTGAAGTCATGGGGATATATGTATTGGCGAATGAAGTGGTCCGGCACTTTTCTAATTTGACCGCGAAAGAGTGTTAGGAGTCGGCAAAACGCGTGCTACTTGCAAAGCATGCTTTGGAGGGAACTATTGATTTTATCTCATCAGAGCACCTGCCGTGATAGTATCTATAGAAAAGGAAAAGGGCAGAGACATTTCTTCGATGAGCCAGCGAGTCGAGGGAGTCGGTGAGGGTAGATTCGTCATTTAGCTTGACGGATCGTTTCTGAATTGCATCTAGGGTAGCAAGAGAATATTTAGAGGCTCCTCTCCATAGATTAGAGCCGTATTCGAGACAGGGGCGGATTTGGGCCTTGTAGATGGTGAGAAGATGTGGGGTTTTTTAAAATCGCTTGGACCTGAATAAGTAGCCAATCTTCCTTGTTGCAGATTTAGCCACAGAGGAGATGTGTTCATTCCAAGACAGGTCAGATGCGACAGAGACGCCCAACATGGATAGGTTGTCACACATTTTCAGGGTATTCGAATCGAAGTGAATATCAGGGAAATTTTTATTTTCGCGCCTAGAAATTAGACAACATTGAGTCTTGTTTGTATTAAAGTTAACTAAATTTTGAGAGCCCCATTTATTCAATTTGACTAGGTCGAGAGTAATTGAGGAGGCAACATTGATTCGATTATTCGGGAGTGAGGGTTTGCCGTGCAGAGTGCTATCGTCGGCGTAACAATGAGTGGGGTTTGACGTTTGATCGATAAGGTCGTTTATATAAATTAGGAAGAGTGTGGAGGAGATTACAGAGCCTTGGGGAACACCAGCGTTTGTGGAGAACGATTCAGATGATATTCCATCCACCACAACTTTTATACTTCGGTTTGTCAGAAAGCTTTCTATCCATTTGCGAAGTGTTGGTGTGAATCCAAAGGCTGGCAGTTTGGCAAGAAGATTTTTGTGCCAAACCTGGTCAAAAGCTTTGGTGATATCAAGGGCTACAGCGAGGGTTTCTTTCCCGGCCTCTAGAGTTTTGTTCCAGGTGTGGGTGACATAGGTTAAGATGTCGCCTGTGGAACGATTTTGTTTGAATCCATATTGCCTATCGTGAATTAATTTATTGTTTTCTAAGTGATGAAGGACGTGTTGGTTTATAACCAATTCCATTATTTTGGAAAGAACAGAGGTGATCGAGATAGGTCTGTAATTAGAGATTTGTGAAGAGTCTCCTTTTTTAGGAATAGGTGTGACTCTGGCTATTTTCCAGCTTTTGGGGAATATGCCCGATTCGTAAGAGAGTTGGAATAGCTCGGATAAAATAGGGGCAAGTTCAGGGGCATATTTTTTAATGAGAATTGGTGGGATGTCATCCTGGTCAGCGGCGGAGTTGGAATTTAATTTATTAATGGCTTTTATGATTATTTGGTGCCTGAAAATTATTTTGCCCATGAGGTTGGTTTGGGGGGTATAAGTGGGCGGATTAAGCCCTTTGTCATCTAAAGTGGAGTTAGTTGCAAAATAGGAGGCTAGTGATTCAGCTTTTTCAGTGGGGGTCGTGGCTACTGAACCATTTGGGTGAAAGAGGGGCGGAAGTAAGGGAGATGCGAAATTTCTATTTATTGCTATTTATGGATCACATTGATTAATTGATGCAAAGGCAGCACAATCATAAGGAAAAGCATAAATTTCGAATAAAATAATTTATTAGAAGGTAGTTTTCATCCCCATAAAAAACCCAACGATTAAGGGGGTCGTTAAAAAGGGTCAACTTAATTAATTATAATTATCTATTGAATACAAACAACTACTATATACTATATAACTTTGACGTTTCGAAAAACTTTTTTTTGCTTTTCGGCCTTTCTAGCCATAAGCCAATTTACAATACTAATTATTTATTTTTTCAATTTGTCTCTACCTCCCCCGGGTCAGGCTTTAGCCGGATGCCTCGAGTCTGATTCGGACCCGGGTCCACTTGGTTAGCAGGCTGACATGCTAACCCCTAGCCTACCCGACCCCCTTCGATCAACTTATTGACTTATACAAAATACGTAGATGGTTAAGATTTGGAATAAGAATTAATAACTAGATAGATGCATTTTAATAATATTGAAAAATCCCCTCTCTCTACTTCCCTTCTTGAGCTTTCAATATAAGGAGAGGAAACATGACCAGTGAATCATTTCGCATGGGTCTTTCGCCCAGTCAACATCCAGAGAGATTTTTTAAGTTTGTATAGAAATCAATTTATTTAACAATTTCTCACCCTTAATTAATTAAAATCAACCCTTTTATTTTTTACAACATTTTGAATCAAATTAACTGACTTTTTCATTAAAATTCACTTTATACTTGTCAGCGTTCGAAAGAATCTTAACTTATTATTATGAAAAAATTTCACATCATTCCCTCATTCTCTTCTTATTAACTGCAAACAATAACGGATTTGATATCTCAAGTATTTTAGAAGATTTAAGACACAATATCCTTGGTAAGATAGTGTTCGAGTCCAACTTATTTAGTTTGCGATCTGACAGAAGGACTGACAGACCAATAGACTCTCAAATATTATAACGACTTTAATAAGTTTTCGTTTTACTCTTGTACGGAACATTAAAACAACCCTTGTATGTACAAATAAAAAGTTAATTCTAATCAAACATGATATCTCACTTGAAAGTTTGTTTTTCAATCTCTGATAACGAAAAAAGAATATTTATCAAATTGATTGAACAAATATCAAGCTATTTAAAAGCGAAATGAGTTTTCTCTAATAATAATATATCATGGAACAGGATGTAATCTTGAATTTGATCAAAAAATATGATTAATAGACAGTCTACGGTGAGGTACACTGTCAAAATATGACAGATTTTTAAAAAGTTATTAATCATTCATCTTATATATATATATATATATATATATATATATATATATATATATATATATATATATGTATAATAGATATCATATGTTTTAAATTTATTATAAATAATGTTTGCTTTCTTTCTTTTAAAAAGGGAAATCTGGTTATTAGTGATATGAATAAGACTTTTTGTGTGGTTAAGCTTTGACATAATTCTTAATTGAGGGAAAGAAAAAAGCGTCCCTCTCAACTTATTATTAAAGAAGATATTTTTCACTCTATTACTTGCATCAGTGATGGACGGGCTAAGAAAAAAAATCTGCCCTGGAATTCAGGTTAAAGAGATGCCCAAAATGAAATTGCTTTATCATCAGTTCGCCACTAGCATTAAATAAATCTCAAAATTTCCATTAAATTAACTGATGTGGTCATCTACATAACTTTACCATACACCTGGGGGCTGCCCTTCTTTTATATTCCGTATTTAATAAAATAATCTATATATATAGAATTAAGGTTTTGTCTCTACATTGGTCCAAATCACGCCAAATTTTGGTTGCACACGTCAAGCAAAGTTATGAACGCGAACACCCTCAACAAAATTCCTGTCTGTCTGTCTGTCTGTATGTTTCCGTGGGTTCCGCGAAAAGTGCTCACGATTCAAGTAAAAACGGCTGAAGGGATTATTATGAAATTTCATATTTGCATCAGATGTATTCTAACTTACGTTTTTAGCTATATAACATTTTGATATTTTGACCCCAGAAGGGGATTTGGGCGCTCCGGGGGGGGGGGGGGGGGCGCACAAATGAAAATGATCAAATAACTCCTAAACTCTTAACTCTACGGCAAATTTTATTATGAGCAAAGTTGTAGGGGATGTGATTTCTGACAACTTTTGTATAAAAAAATTTCCACCAAAAACCACCCAAAAAGGGGGGGAGGGTCAAAATATGAAAATTCTTGCTCTTAGAGCCAACTTGACCAAATTTTGTATACATAATCTGTGGGTCACTAGAAGGCTAGAAATGCAAAAACTAACCACCCAAAATGGGGGGAGGGGGTCAAAAAATGAAAATTCTTACCCTTAGAGCCAACTCAACCAAATTTTGTATACATAATCTCTGGGTCACTAGAAGGCTAGAAATGAAAAAACTGAGTCCGGGGGTGGGGTTCGGAGGGTGCAGGATAGAGTGATGGGTTTAGGTGAAGGTCCAGAGGCGTAATGGGGGGCTCATGTGAGGGTCCAGAGGCGTAGTGGGGTGGTGCGGGATGGGCTCCGAGGTGGGTGCGGTCTGGTACTGTGGGGCTGCGTGGAGGGCACGGGGGCGGTGTGGTGCAGTGAGGATCCAGAGACTTAGTGGTGGTGGAGGGCGCGGGGGTGGGGTCCCGGGGATGGTGGGGGTGAAGTGGTGCAGGGTGGAGTAGGGGGTTCAGGTGAGGGTCCAGAGGCGTAGCGGGGTGGGGCCGGTAGTTGGGCACGGGTTCATGGTGCGGGGGTTGGGAGGTGCTGGGTGGAGTTCGGGGGGTGTGGTGGGTTAGAGTGGTGTATGAGGCTGGGGTTCGTGGGTTGGGGTCCAGGGGACGTGCCCCCTGGCTAGCAAGAGGGCCACCGAAGGCGGGCCTTGCAGCTAGTTTATAATAATTTACAAAACAACCCCACCTCTATTAATTTTGGGCCTATTATAAATTAATTATTTCTCCTTATGAAAAGAGACTTCTATTGTAAATATCAGCTGTCTCCGATCGTTTTTAAAAATTGTATTATTTTAAATTATTTTTGAACCCTCCCCCTCTTTTTTGGGTTATTATCAATTTTATGAGTGGTGTGGCCATTGACATAATGTGTCATTTATGTAAAGTCGTATAGGGTGCATATGCTATATTTCGAATAAATCGATCAAAGAGTCTAAAGCAGAGGTTCCTAACCTTTTTTTCTAATGAACTCCTGCAATTTTGCAAGATTGTCATTCCCAGGATTTTATAACCCATAATTTTATTTCAAATAATATGCTTTTACTATAATATTGAAAAGACAAGGTATCATATTTTAAGATAAGTAATATTTATCTAATAAAAAATCTGAAGTTTTTTTCCAGTTCTTTATTACTTTCTTTAAAACTCTTGAAATCTGTACGTAGATTAATTTTCCCCTTGAAATACTAAAATTCCTGCTTGGGGGGAACTGGATTCCGGTTGAGAACTCCTGGTCTAGGCCTTCTTATATCAGTGGTTCTCAGAGGGTGTGCCTCTTAGAAAAGCCCAGATAGATATATCTGTGGGGTTATTATTATTATGATTATATGTTATACATATTTATTACCATTTGCTGCATAATGTGGCTACAATTTTTTGTATGACTTCAAAAAGTTTGAGAACCAATGATTTATTTTGATTATTCTTTTTTGAACCCGCCCCCATTTAGGTTCCCGAAAAAAAATATATTGGCTTTCTTTTTTATTATAAGACCCATTCAAAGTAAATTTCAGCTTACTTGGTTTTTTAGATTGAAAATTTTATAATTTTAATTTTTTAAGAACCACTCCTCTCTTAATTTTGATTTCAATTTCAACCAAAATCTAAATATCAATATTTAAAAATTACATGTTAGTTACTCATAGAGGGTTCACAACATTTGATAACGCACAGTCGTACAAACATAAATTTTGACAAAATAATTAATATCTCGTAAAATAACTAGACTTAATAAAAAATTAAGGTCTAATCAATCCTGAGTATTGATAAGTCTTTTTTTATGAAAATGATGAGAGAAGGAGTTACACCAAAAAGGTGCAACCCCTAAAGGCCCGGGTTGGCCCCTCCATCGTGAAAAGAAGAAGAAGGAATTGTATGGGCTGGGCGGGGGTCGAATGTGTCTGTGGATACGGGTCTTAAATAGCTGAAGGTTATAAGTCGAGGGAAAGATGGTGGCAGGGAGCGAGTTCCAGTCTCTGGAGGTCATAGGGATAAAAGAGTTGGCGAAAGCGTTTGTTCGACTTTTATCCAATTTGACAGCGAAGGGGTGCTGGGCGTTTTAAAACCGCGTGGTTCTCGTAAAGAGGGCATTAGGGGGGATAATTAATTTCAGCTCGACTGAACAGACACCGTGATAGTATCTGTAGTACAGGGAAAGGGCAGAAACAGTTCTTCGGTGAGCCAGAGAGTCGAGTGAGTTGGTTAGAGCCGGGTCTCCTATTAGTTTAATTGCTCGCTTCTGAATTGCATCCAGTGTAGCAAGAGAATGCTTGTAGGCACCCCTCCGCAGATGAGAGCCATATTCGAGACAGGGACGAATTTGAGCCTTATACAGTATAAGAAGTTGACTGGGAGTATAACAGCGTCTAGACCTAAATAGGAGACCAAGCTTGCGCGCTGCAGCTTTAGCAGTGGTTGAGATATGGTCATTCCATGAAAGGTCAGACCCTAGAGTTACGCCTAGCATTGAAATTTTATCCCTGAATTCTAGTGAGCTTGAGTCGATTGATATGTTTGGGAGGTTTCTTTTGACGCGCCTAGAAATAAGGCAACACTGAGTTTTCACTGCATTGAAGTTAACTTATTGTGAACTCTATTGTATATTATAACGATGTCTGTAAGATGATGTATAATCAACATAGTGGTCGAACGTGATATAGATCATTGTCCTGCCAAAGATTAACACTAGTCAACCAGTAAAAAAATGCCTGGCACTTAAATACTATAATAAACTACCAAATGTTTCAAAAAATCTAATAAGAAATCTTTGAAAAAACAATTGACTAAATGAATCAGCTCGCTGTGATTCACCTTGTTATGTATTTAAATATGGACTTTAATTAGAATTAATGGTAGTGAGAATGAACAACATATTTCGTGTATTGTATCAGTTTATTGAATTGAATAATTATAAATATAAATCCGGTCCTATGAACAGTTAAATTGTCAACTCTATAGAACACGACATATGAATGCATATCGTGTATTTCTGGATAAATAAAATTAAATAAATAAAAAAATAAATAAAAAAATAAAAAAAACAAAACAAACAAGACTCAAACGGCTTTAAAGGAGTACCTGGATAACAAGTGTAACAACGAAACTTAAATACATAAAGAGAAACAAAAGAAAGGAATTATTATTTAACGGGTTATAGTGGTGTTTCACAAAGAGGAAATAAAATTAAAAAAATTAAAAAATCATTTAAATTATTTTGGAGATTTTTTATTTATCTCTATACATATTTCGGGCTATGAACCCTTCATCAGGAGGTTAAACAGAACACTGAATATAAAATTTTTTTACATTGTATCGATGTTATTATAGTACAGGGCGAGTGGAGTGGGTGAGCCAATGGGAGTTGAAAGAATTGAGTGGTTGAATTTAAAGGTATGTGGAAGGTAGAAAAAGGGACAAAGAGGTTGTATATATATGTAAGTGTATGTTTATTTGCATCAAGCAGAGGACAACCTCTTTGTTTCTCTTTATGAATCAACAATTCTGCTACTCTCGGCAAAATAAAAACTTTTCGACTGAAAATTAAATAAATAAATAAAGAAGACCGCCAAAAGGCAGTAAAGCAACGTTTCAAATTGAGAATTTATTTTCGAAAAAAAGGCCATTGATAGAAGAATCCCCCTTGTTATCTCTCAACAAAGAAGCTCAAGGGTCAACAGACAAGTCCAGACAGGTTTAAGTCGAAAAAAATAATATTTTTAATTTCGTCTATTCTGGAAAACCCCTTTTATTTCGAGTAGAACTTATTAAATACCTATAGTCAGAGTAAAGAAATAATCATCAATTTCATTTGATAAAAATATAGACATTTAAAGATTAAGAAATAAATTGAATACAAAAGTTTCATTTAAGAGTTCAAATTAACTATAGAACTAGACTTTAAATTTGTAATAAAAGATTGTCATTTACTAGGTCCGAGATGGAATGGATTATTTTTAATTATATGTCAGAATGGTTGTTTCACCTTCCTCGAGATTCGAACCCGAGTACCGAAATTACCAATATGGGCCAATTGACTACACTGAGAGATGAAACTGACATATAATTACAAATAATCCATTCCATCTAGAATCTAAGATCTTTTAATTTAAAAAATTGAAGAAAAATTGAAAATTAAGGTTAGGCTCTTATATTATAATATTGCAAAAATTGGGCCGAAGGGTGTACATTAAAATCATTTCTTAGAAAATTGTGTATGGTCAAAATCTAGGTAAAATACTTATCTTAATAATTAAGTAATGGAGAGGGATTCAGCCAATGGGTAGCCTCTGCTGAATAAAAAACTCCCAATTATGGAAAACGTTTCGGCTTTAATTAAATAATGCCATCTCAAGTACAAATATAGCAAATTTCAATTTCATTCAATTAATAATAATAATAATTATGAGGACATTGATCTAATTAGGATCACTGACCCCTCACAAACATCTCTTAATTAAAAGATTTCTCAAAATAATTAACAAACATTAAGAATAACAAAATTCGAATTTAAAATGACAATATATAAAAATAAAAATAAAAAAAATTTTTTTCTTCTTTACCTTTTTACAATTCTTTCCCCCTTTCTCAGTGTTTATTATACCTGGGCATCAGTATTTGTCAATATTGACAAGTAAGCATTGCTAAGCCCAATGCAATCAGTTTGAAAATTAAGAGCCCTTTGCCCATATGTCTTAATAAAGCATTTTTCGGCTAGCAGACGCTTATAATTGTTCCCCAATCTCATCAAGATGACAGCATCATCAAACTCAAATCCATGTGAGGTATCGATATGGTGGTATACTTATCTTATATCTTATATCTTATATTATTAAATGAGCAATTCTTGTATATATATATATAGAATCGGTTTCTCGAAAAAGGCTCTAACGATTTCGCTAAAAATTGGTGTAAGTACTTATCAAGTCTCATGAGCTATTAGTCGTGTATAAATTTTAATCCGATAGAAATAAAGGAAGGGGGTGTAAATTAGTCATGTCTCAAAATAAATATTTTAATTGTTCATATCTCGTCTTCGGTAAGTCGCAGAGCCTTGACATTTGAAACTTAAGCTATCTAGAGGCTACAAGAGATACCACAAGATTTTGGCTAAAATAGAAGAACCGGAAGTTGATGTTTACGTACTTGAGTATGTCCCCCCTGCGTTTCATAACCATAAATCTCAGAGCTACGAAATTCGATATAATTTCTAGACCTCCACCCATTAGAAAGTACATATATCAATAGAAAAAAGTTTCAATTTTTTCGGGCATGGATTCCACGGACACATTTTTTTATTTAAATATGAATCCAAATAAAACTCGACCTTTTTATCAGAATTTATTAATATTAATATATAGTTTTAACTGAAGCAAAAAGTTACTAAGCATCGTTCGGTGCTCCAGGGATTATCTAATCAAATCGAGTCAAAATATACCAAAATTGTGATTATTTTTTCGGAAATGTTGATATATTTTTTTCATATTAAAAATTGAAAATCTCTAATTTATTCTTCGAAAACTTTTGGAGAGATTTTCCACTTTCTTCTTATTTTAGAAAAATAAATAAATAAAAATATGTTATATCTTGCAAAATATTTTAGATAGCCACCTATTAAATTTATAAAATATTTTATTATAATGGATAATAAAGATATAAGTGAGTCTTTCTACGTACACTAATCTACGAAAGCACTATCAGTACCTATATTAGTTTTATTAAGATTTATTATAAAAATTTAAAAGCTGTTTTTACTGTAATTTAGATATTAAGTCAAATTGGGGGAAGGTTCTGTGCCATTTCTTGATTATCACTAATAATAATAAGTTGTGTTTTTGTTTTTTGTTTGCAGGTTGACTTGCGACATATCGACGAAGTGAAAGATTCCAATATCGTTGAAATTGGTGTGGATTTATCGGAATTTTATACGTCAGTCGAATGGGATATTTTAGAGGTCCCAGCTGTACGCAATGAAAAATATTACACGTGTTGCGACGAGCCATATTTAGACATTACATTCAATATTACGATGCGTCGCAAAACACTTTTCTATACGGTCAATTTGATAATCCCCTGTATGGGCATATCATTTCTCACCGTACTTGTTTTCTACCTACCGTCCGACAGTGGAGAAAAGGTATCCTATCTATCTAACTATTTCTTTTATTTAATTAATTATTATTATTTTTGTTTAATATTTTAAAATAAATTATTGATTCTTTTATTGTATTGTAATACATTGAAACCCCTCAAATCCGAACTAATTGGGGCTGTAGCCTGTTCGGATTAGCCGAAAGGAGCTCCGGCAATTGAAGATAACTGATATCAATTGAAAGATTAAGTGATATTGTGTGTTCTTCTATTATTTCATTGTTTTTGCAAAGTGATTAACTTAAAGAAATTCAATAACCAACTTTTACCGTTTTTCAATCCTGGATGACATAAGTATGTAGACACATTTACACTTTAATCATAAGTTTCCTGTATTTGATTCGATCGCGATCGAGATGATTTTTGTCAAATATTAAGTGAAAATAATATCCGAATTTATATATTTTCAACTTGAAATAGTGAAGTTAATTTTCTCATTAATATATCAAAGAATAATTAACAAATTAATTCATTCTCTATTTCATTCTCTCTTGGTCCAGACTTAAGACTCATCAGACTCCAATAGCTTCAAACAGCAGTAGTCTCGCGATATATATCTACTCTCATTAAACGAGCAAAAATTGTATATTTATTTATTTATATATATATTTATTTATTATATATATATATATATTTGTTTGTATATATATTTGTATCTTGGTTCTATTTTACTCTCTACCGATTTTGATGAAATTCACGGGTTAGGGGCATTTTTGGGGTGACAATTCGATCTGTCACGGTCTCATCTTCGACAAAATTGTTTTTGATGGGTTTTTTCGTAATCAAATTAATTATTCTCAGGTAGACAAATCCCATTCTTAGGGTTTAAAAAAAGGTTACTCTTTTCCTTTTGTACCCAGGCAGACAATGGGTCGGGTTAATCCTTTATTCTCAAAGGCCTTGAAGAAGTATTGTGATTGTGGATTGTAACATATTTTGTTCTCCCTAAACATTAGAAATATTAATAAACGTTTTATAATTGTTTTTATAAAGAACTTTATTTATTTAATAGAATAAAAAATAATCAAGAATTTATTTAAAAATATATTTCGCATAAGCAGGTCTCAATTTTCTGAAAAAACAACACATTTTGGTAGGTTTTATTTATTAACAATTGGATGAATAAAAATGAATCATATGGTTGAATCAAAATAGGTGCAGGAGGCGGGGTGCATGGTGGGGGATCCGGGTGTAGGGCGAGGTTTCGGGGGTGGGGTCGAGCGGGGTGGAGGTGGGGGGGGGGGTACAGTGGGCGAATACATTATATATTTTTGTATTTTTTTTAATTTGAAAACGGCTCTCAAATAAAAATCGACATTTTTATCTGAATTTTAAATTAAAAATAATATTAAAATAAAGCTTTTAACTGAAGGAAGAAGTTACCGAGCATCGCTCGGTGCCTCCAGATACTCTTGTTTAAAAAGCGCTATCAAAAACAATTCTCGTTAATGTGTTAATTATTCTTTGATTTATTAATGAGAAAATTAACATTTACATTTTGTTAGGTATGCTAACTGTACTTCTTTATTAATTTTTCAACTAATTATTTAAAATAAGGTTATAATGTGGAATATATACATAATTGTTTTATGAATAAATAAATAAGTTTGTCTTTTTTGCGTTCCGATTTCCCAAGATTTCGGATTTCCGGGTTTCACTGTATATCGTTGCTAGAAATCAATTTTGCACTATCTCGAAAAAATACGAATAAATATCACTTTTATATGTAATTAGAATTAAGGAAAAAAGTCCGTAATTTGGACAGTCCCCGATTTAGCTTTTTTTCCCCCCAATTAAATGCGCTGGCCTTTAGATATTATTATTTTGAAAAATATTTTTTATCAGAAAATTTTTCAAAAGTAAAAATATTATTTATAAAAAAAAAAAAAATAATAATAATATTGAATGGTCTCCTAAATTCTTAACTACATGCAGCGTATTGAAAATGTAGGACACATTCATATTTTATTTTTTATTTGTTTTTATAAAGGTGATATTTTCTCTACAACAATTATTATACATCCACCAGGTAAACAACCCTGTCCAAAAAACCTCAATAAAATTCCATCTTTAAAATTAGATGATTTAGTTGATTTATTAGTAAATTATTTACTATTAAAAGAATAGTCAGAGTACAATTTAGTTACAACGTTTTAAGCCAAAGATGAATAATATAATAAGTGATGTTACATTGTCATGAGTAGACGAAGAGTGCTCGTAGGAGAGTACCTGTATATCTGATACTCTCGATATTTATTATGAATTTTATGCTTAAAACATTCTATAAAATATGTCCTCAAAAGGAGTATAATCAACATAATATTATTATTATAATTTAGGTTGTAGTTGCCAAAATAATAGTTGGTACATCGAAATGCTTATCCTAGGATTTTAATTCATATCGAAATATTAATTTATTTCACCTATTTTGTTTATGCAAGGAATGGATCTCGGCCGTTGCCTAGACTGACCCCAATATTATTTCCTTAAACCAGGGCTGACAACCCGTGGCCCGCTGCAATGAGTGTGGTCCAACATAAAATCATAAACTTCTTTAAAACATTAAGATTTATATCTAGAGATATATTTATTCCCTTTTTCGAAATATGAATGTACATTTGTACTATACGTGAAGCTTTTTTCAAGAATAAAATTCACTAAAAACCAAATTATAAGCTCAACTATAAAAGATAAAAAAAAAATAATGAAGTTTCGAATATTTAAAAATTCTTCTTCTTCTCATTTCTAAAATATTTATATCCTACGACACTAACCAAGTCTATAATTATCATTCTAGTACAAGGAGACAAAATGAATTGGTCTTTTCTAGAACAATCACAATTAATTGATAATTTATCTTTTGGACTAAAACTTGCCAGGACTTGTCTTTTAGATCTTTGCACGTTCTCACATGTCAATAAATAATGGATAGATAGTCAGGGATTATTATATTCGTGACCCTTTTAAAAAATAAATTATCATTCCTCATATCCTTCTTTAATCCTTTCGATTTAAACCAGGGCTGTCCAATCCGTGGCCCAATATTAAGTCATAAAATTCCTTAAAACATTGAGATTTATATGTTACGGTAGATACTGGAAAACACACAACAATTTAGTCTTATAATTTTTTTTTCTCTAAAATAAGAAATCTGAAAATCTACTGTGAAGTGCTAATTTTAAATTTTAAATCTGGAACTAGATTTAAAGATTTTCGAAAAAATAATCATTTTGGTCTATTTTCGACTCCATTTTCATTGGAAATAAATTTTCTACTTGCAAACTTTCTGATTGAATGTCCTAGAACAACAATTAGATACCGATCTGAAAGAAAAATTGAATATTGTCTCTTTATTGAAATTTTATCTTAATTTTCTAGCCAGGAAAAAATATATGCAAATACTAATACATGATATCACTTTTTGCAAGTATGTAGGCATGTATTTACTTACATATACGAGAAGCTATTTTCAACTATAAAATTTACAAAAAAGTAAAATTAGAAAATCACTAAAAAAATAATAAAGTTCTTATTTCTACATTATTAACTAACTTTTTTGAATAACAAATATAAATAGAATTATAATATTTTATCCGCGGTCCGATACAATTTTTTTTCTTCAAATGTGGCCCGTGTAAGCCCTGGGTGTCACCGAGAAAATTTTAAATTCATATCGAAAGAAATTATTTATTCTGCTTATTCAGAGAAAGACTTCAGGTCGTTGTGGCTAACATGAGCTAGAATTATTTTATTAAAAAATATATATAGTATATTTATTATATTAAAAGAATTTACTTGCGTTAGCGTTTCTTATTAGTTAGATGAGCCCGTTGTTAAGTCAGCGCTTGACATAGATTTAATTAAACATTTTTTTTCTCTAAATTAATCAATTACCTATACATTTTATTAATTTAAATATTATATTAATTCGGATTTCACAGCATATATTTCATGTTTGTATCTTGTTTAGTTCAGGAGGTAAAATGTCAGACATAATTGAAACGAAACTAATTTTCTAGAAAATCATAAGATGGTGTCATCTATTAAATCCGATGGAATGGAATATTTTAAATTATATGTCAGAGGGGTTGTTTTTCACCCCTTCGGGAATCGAACCCGAGTGCCAGTAACAGCAATCCGGGCCACCTGGCTCACCTGCGGGATACGAACCTCTCTGACATATGCAAACGCGTAAAATATTTTACTCAAAGTTGTTATCTTAATTTGTAAAATTTCGCGATATAGTGATTCTAAATTTAAACATATAGCCATGCCATATAATTTAAATAAAGGTGGTTGAGTGTTTCGAATTTTGAAGAAATTCAAAATTCGAAGGGCAATGGAATGACTTTTCCTAATTTAATATGAAAGATATTAATTTGACGATGGTAATAGATTCAAATTTAGTAGTAAATTTGAATCTATTACCATCGGCAAATTAATATCTTTCATATGAAACTAATTTTGTTTTTATACGAAACCCTAAAAATACTATTCTATTAATAATTATATTGTTTTTCTTATTTAATTATAATATTATCTATAAATATTACATGGTCTTGTGTACTTTCTGGATTTTATAGAGGTTATTTACCTTCACCCACGTCTTTACTACCATCGTCTTCAAATTAATCTAGCTACTCCTTTTGTTCTCGAATACAAATTTTACTAGTGTTTATAATTAATTTAATTTCCGCTCAATTTCGCTTATCTTTAAAAATCGAGCTGCCAAAAGAACATAATTTATCCACCTGTTTCTCTCTGAAGTGTTAAAATAGCGATAATATCTCGAAACTTTTTCTCCTCTATTGAAATTCAACGTTTTTCTAAGCGATAAAAACTTTTCTGATTAAAATCGATATCTAATATCCTTCATCTATACCATTTTTCTTTTTCTTTCTTAGAATCAAGATGATGAGTTCTTGAAAAGTAGAATCGAGATGAGAAAAATGAACATTTTTTACCTATGAATGAAATTGAAAATTTTTCAATCAATTATTGAAATATTTAATCTTTACAGTTAATGTAAGAGCTTAAATTGCCAATAGAAAAAACTTTAAATTTCTAAGAAAATAATAACAAGAGGTATAAATTAGATTTGAGATGGATTATTTTTAATTAAATATCAGAATGATTGTTTAAACTCCTTCGGGAATAGAACCCGAGTGCAAAAATTAACAACCTGGGTCAATTAGCTACCCTGTATGTGTGAGGTGAACCCCTCTGATTTATTATCCGACAGATGTTATGTCAGATTGATTAACTTTACAGGGTAGGTGGTCTGAAGTGCTAATTTTTGTTTCCCGAGGTGATAAAAACAACCCTTTTGACATATATTTAAAAATAATCCATTCCTTCTCAGATCTATTAGATGACAATCTCTTGGAATTTTCTTTACACTTAAGTACTTTAATTTTTGTCTTATATTCTTATATACCTACTAGTAATTCAGACTATAATCCTTAAGTTACTCTACATTGACTAGTATGAACGGTATTAAAAGACCACGGATACCGAGAGCCTATCGATGGCCCCCTACAAATATTATTATACAAATGTACTCGGGTCCTGTCTCGACACTTTCTGCAGAAAATCCCCTGTCCAATTTTATTTAACAACCCCCACCCCCCACCCCTCCCTCAGCTTCTTTGCCTTTGACAATTTTATTTCAAGTTTCTGCGCATGGAACTACTTGACCTACGATTACAATTAAATTTCTTAATTCTAAAGCTCAGTATTTAGGGGGGTTAATTAGGGTTTAAAAAAATATTATTCCATTTATCAATTTGATTTATTTTAGCTGATATAAATATTATAATCGTTTTTAGATAAGTATCTGAGGAAAAATATACAATAAAAATTTCAGGCGGACCTCATACGAATACTAATTGTATATATAGCTCTATGTAATTGATTTAATACAGTTCTATTCCATAAAATATTAATCACACTTAGGGCTTAAGTATTGCATAAAGAGGTAGGCTGAAGGTAGTGTTTTCCTTGATTCATTTTTGAGATTTAATCTACAAAAAATAAATACAAAAATTAAACAAAAGAAAATGAAAAGTCGAATTAACTCAGAAATTTCTTAAATGCATCCCAAGAAAACGCCATCGATGGGTAAACCCGAGAAATTTCCCTTATTTCCTTTATAAGCAATCGGCTCTTTTTTGAGTTCAAAAAAAGATCAACAAATAAAAAAAACATTTATATGAGAAACTAAATTTTCTAAATAGTCGTATTTGCATTTAGAGGGAGTCGAAGGGAAGTTTCTCGAATTAACCCTTCGATGGCTCGTTCTGGAGATTCATAAGAAAAATTCCATAATTAACTGGACTTTGTCTTATTGTTTTGTTTACTTTTTGAAGGTTAACCCTTGAACATTAGTCAAAGGACCCTCTACAAACTCTCTATATGTATTTAGCCATTGCATGGCCTTCATAACGTGATTTTATTAGCCGACGCTCAATAAAACTGGAGTTCAACTAAATTTTCTAATGATAAATATTTGTTGTTTTAATTATGAAATATTGTGTTAATTAATATAGTATATATATTAATTTAGATTATTATTCGATTACTCGGCGAGCCACAAGTTGCCAACTCTCCTGTAATAGATAATAAAAACAAAGACAAAATGGAAAATGAAGTATGATTGTCAGGATCATAGCTAGGAACTACTTCACGCTAAGTACAACTCTGAAATTAGGGGTCGAAACTGTATGCATTCTAATAAAATTATATCACTAAAAAATGGGTGAACCGCGATTGCAAATTATGTGGAATTATTTTGGAATTCATTAGATAATGACCCTTCATCTATTGTCTTCTACTTCGAAATGAAAGTGAAAGTTGAAGTAGGTGTATATCATATTAGGTTGTGGTTCACCCCTCAAATAAAAATGACTTTAATGGAAACTTCTCTTTTGAAAAACAACTCAATCACCGAGACAACAACGATAGATAACAAAATTTGACCCGATTCTCAATGAATTTATAAAATATAAACTAGGATCTAGTGAGATTATGAAATTTATTTTAAAAAAAACTATAGGGAAAGTCGTGAGAGGGCGTCGTTTGTGAGTAGTCAGACCTAGAACGAGCGAATAGACGGAAGAAGCTCCCCTCCCTAGAAAAGAACGGAAGACCACGCCTCCAGGTCTCAGCAAATCAGAGAAGACTTGAATGCACGGCTAGTGTATGGGAAGCGTCCATCCCGATGATTGTGTGTTTATCTCTCATCCAATTTACAGTAAACAAAATGGTATAAATAAAAAATAAAGGGTGTTTTTTAGAGGCTCATAACTTTAAATTAAAGTAAAACAAAGAAAAATATTTTTAATATCAAAAAACTGGCTTTATTGAAAATATAATTTGATGCCATTAATGTTTGAATATGATTTCGGCCATGTGGTCGCCGCCGTTGGAGCAATCTGGATTTACAATTTTTACACACTTTTCGCAGCATTTGCGTTCGTATTTCGCCAATAATTCGCCGAATGTTGTGTCCCAAGGGCTCACGTAATGGTCCTGTTAATTAAACCAAGATCATGTGATCTTGTGCCACTGAATTATTTTCTTTGGGGATATGTCAAGTCACTTGTCTACGCCGATAAACCAGAGACGATTAAACACTTGGAACACAACATTCGGTGAATTATTGGCGAAATACGGCCGCAATTGCTGCGAAAATTGGGTGAAAATTGGAAATCCAGATTTCGCTATCTACGCTTTAGTCGCGGCGGCCACATGGCCCAAATCATATTCAAACCTTAATGGGATAAAATTATCTTTCTAATAAAGCCAGTTTCATTGATATTAAAAATAATTTTCTTTGTTTTATTTTAATTTAAAGTTGTGAACCTCTAAAAAAACACCCTTTACTTATACTTTCACGTATTTTAACAGATTTAAAAAAAATAGTCTCCGATGTTAGAGTTAGAGACATACTGTTAACCACTTTGTAGGCTCATATTACACGACTGTGATATTAAGCTAGAAATCGCAAAATAACATGAATAATAATACTAGGTACGTAGAAAATATTTATTTATAAGATTGGAGTAATTTTTGGAGACTGACAGATAAGTCAGGGGGAATGTCCCATTGGATTTCCTTCACTGACTTTTCAAAACCCTGAAGAAGGAAGGAATAGCCTCCGAAACGTCGATTTTTGAATAAAAATAAGAAGATAGTATAAATTATCTTCTTTTTTTGGACTGCCTCATCAATATCCATTCATATTTATTTATTATTTCCAAATCGAAAAACTGGTTAAATTTTGGGATTTCAAACTTAGACTAAAAATAGGATTATTATATTATGGTGAACTACTAACGAGCGGTTGTAGCCGAGGTGTGAACCGCGACCTAATATCGCGTAGACCTACTTCCACTTCCACTTTCATTTCCAAGTAGAAGACAATAGATGAAGGAGCATTATCTAATGAATTCCAAAATAATTCCACATAAATTCAAAGACGTGTACACCTAAATCCAATCGCGGTTCACCCCTCGGCTCTATTCATTCTACAAATTTTAGGACCGGGTTGAATTGAGACCATTTTTGAAGAAGTTATGAGCAAAAAACCGAAATACGATATCTTTTAAACAGGTGATCAAAAAAATTTCAAAATTTACCAGGAAGAGTTTTTCGATGGATACTAAAGAATGTCAAAAAATGAAGAAAAACAAAAATTAAATTTTTTCAAGCCGTCCAATTGGCGTGGAATGCCTCATTTATTATAACTAGGTATGTACCTAATCTAAAGAAATGGCGGTTGAAGGTACAAATACATTAACAAAAACTATTAAAAATAAGAACGAATTGATGATATTGTATCTGTTTTAGTTTATACCCAGCGAGAAGTATGCTGGGTAATTTTTATTTCTTTCAAAAGAAAGAAACATTCTGATGCAGACGGGGGTGGGGACAGTTAAAAGGAGAAGAGAAAAAACGATGACTTGTTTGAAAAGTTTATTGGCCATCTGGCTAGAAACGAGAAATTCCAGATATATCGGAAACATAAAACTTTCATTTCAAACCTGAGATCTATAAAATAAAAAGAAAGCAAAGTGTATATATATGGGTGGCCTAGAGAAGTGAAGTGGGGGGTTCAAGATATAAAATAAATGTAAATCCAATATAATTAAGTACCTACTGGGATTTTATTTTTGTTTGTTTTTGTAAATCCAGCTCAGGGGACCTTTTGGAACATAAAAAGACCGAATTTTTTAATCAAACAAAATTTCCATTAGTAGATACATATCGAAACTCTATTTCTTTTAGTTATTTACTGGGAATTTGGATATGTAAAAGTGAGATTTTAAGTCAGAACACATGTTCCCTATTGAAGATATATTTTGATCTCCAACAATTGGCGACTACATTTATCTAGGCTCAAAAGTGTATAAGACAAAAACTACTAGGATAACTGAATTTCAAGAGAGAACTGTAGTAGGTTTGTCAAATTTAGAGCACAAATTTACAGAAAATTGACAATTCAAATGCGGGACGGAGCTGAAAAAAGCGGGATATAGTAAAATTTTGCCCTAAATATACAATGTGAAAAATTCATATCTAGTTTTACTATTAAAAATGGGAAGTCCGGCCTCAAAACACTTAACTAATATTACATACCACTATACTAAAAAAATATGTTGTAAAATTACAATATATTTTAATCTTACAACATATTTTTTACTAATACATATCTATCTAATTAATAAAAGAAAAAAGTAAAGTAATTTATTTTTGTATTTTTGCAATTAGTTAATGTGATTTTACAAATATAATATACCTAGTATTTTTTTTACTATACCTACCTAATTTTGTAAATTTTCTTTCTACCTATTTGTAGTGTAAACATAGGTTATAGTAAATTTACAATTTTGTAACAGTGTAAAAAGACATTAAAAATTAGTAGAAACAGTGAAACAGTGGAAGGTTTATTATAGTAGAATTAGTAAAATAAATGTTTTTGTATACTAGATTTGTAAATCTTTATTATATGACCGAGTTGTAAAGTACATAATTAAATTTTCGGCTGAATTGTGATTCTCACTCCCGCAAAACCCGAATAATTTTTCAAATCTCAGCTTCTATATCTTAAAAGGATCAAATACTATCAAATATATTAACATTTGGGATTGTCTGTGTGAAATTGACTTTTATACTTTAGGAGATAGAACACTTGGAAAAATGAATGTTAATGTAATACCTTAACTTCTCTTGGCTATGAACTTAAGGAGGTTTGGGACTGTTTATCATTTTTATAAGAAAATTCTCAAATTTTTATCATCGAATCATTGATGCATTAAATATTTATTACCGAAATTTGAAGTTGATCGTCTGTCTCATTACCGAGAAATAAATTATTGAAAAGTGTCCTTTTAACATGGAAGTAAATGGACCGAGCTTTTAAAAGGGCTATAACTTCTTTAAAAATAATACCATTTCCAACAAATTTATATAGATCAATAATTCAACTTTTATAAATCTAATGATACATTTTTCAATAAATTTGACAGTCTAATTAATTAGTTATTCATAAATGTAAAAATAAAAAGTTATTAGCTTCCAACAGAATATGACAAAAGCACTAGTGTAGAATTCCTACTCTATTTGTTGAAATTGATTTTATGTTAAATAAATGTTTTTATAATGAGAAAAAATTTATCTCAATATTCTTTTTATTAATATTATTAAGACAAAGATTTTTATTCGAAATTAGCCTCATTATTAACAATTTTTTTATTAAAAAATTTGGTATGCAAACGTTGCCACTCTGGAGAAATACAAAAGATTTTTTCGAAGATCAAACAGGTAGATAATCAGTCTCCAACTTCCTTAAGTGAAAGTGAAAATTATCAAACCTCTAACACTTACAGAAGACTAATTGACGAGTTTTTAAAAAGTTTTCACTTTTATCTCTAAGGTCAAAAATGCTTTTAAGTGACATATAATAATGGCAATTGGCAAATATGTTATCCGTTATTCCTTACTTGGATAATAAATAATATCCTTATGTAAAGTAGCTAAAATGAATAAAAAGATTACTCGAGCTATTATCATCTCATTATGATAAAACTTCTCCTGCCAGCGGTTCTATTTGAAGTCTTAAATCTTTATAAGCTCCATGACTTTTATTTATTTGCTTTATTATCTGATCTGGACGTTAAAAACATCTTTTCTCTCAAGGCATCTTAAAAAAATGAAGTTAGAAATTATCTAAACACAAATTGAATGTGATCCGAAATGTTCTTAAATGTGAACGTTTCATTTTTATGATCGCCCGAAGAAGTGGGATTCTTTCCAAAAAACTAAAAGATATAAAGCTATAATATGTAGATAAACTTAAAGGCTCTCTATTAAACAAGTATTATCATAGATTGATATAAGTAGTAAAACTTAAAATTTTAGAATTTAACAAAGTTATTATTTTCTATCATTTTATTATTTTATATTATGGTAAGTATGAAATATCGTGAGGTTTTGTTCTATGGAAATGACATTAATAAAAGTTTTATATTCTAATTTTTTAGGGCTCTCTAGTCACTATATAGGAACATCAATTAAATATATTATAGAGATTTTATAAAGAGGCACCGATAAGAATAATGAAAAGAACAAATTCTAAATAAAATAATTTATTGGAAAGTCACCTTGGTAGAAAAATTAAACAGAAAATGGCACATTTTCTGTTGGTGAATGGAAAATGGGCATAAAATCTGGCCCAGAATTTTAATGTAAATGTAATACTCTTCCGGCCAAATTATGGCCGGTTTGGATGGTCTATGTTTTCTGGTCAGGTTAAAATAAGGCAAATGCATTTTAAATATTTAAAAAACGAATCTTTGTGAACCCTGGCCTTCCCAAGAATGTCATTTTCATGATGATATCCATCTGGTTATATTTTCTTTGGATCTCGTAAGATATTAATTTTTTACGGGCTAGGGAAGACAAACCCCCTACGCTCAACAACCTTTAGTCACCTCTTACGACAAGCAGGGAATACTGTGGACCGATTCTAACACTTCGATCCACAGAGGATGGGGGGGAGTTATAGTACTACTCTAACAATTTCAATCATTATTAAAATATAGGTATGTACCACTCCAAAACTAAAAATCTCCCCAAAGATTGGCAACTCTTACATAGAGTAGGTCCAATTCTAGCCCTGGTCCACAGAAGGGAATTTTTTATAATACTCTTCTAAAAACTGTTCATACTTGCATGCGGTACATATTTATATAATACCCCAGAGATTCACTATTTGCAAAACTAAAAATCTTCCCAAAAAGTGGCATTGTTTCTGCTTAAGTTCTAATAATACTAAAGTCATATTATTTCAATATATGTAACCAATTTTAAACTTTCAATGGGTTTTAATGTTTAAAAGAGAAGAATCAGTAATTGACTTGTCATAATTTTTGACCCTTGGGTGATATTTCAATGTGAATAATGTGATTGATTAATTTTATCTGTCTATAAAGATGATCTAATATTTTGAAATCGAAAAGATTTTGTTTTGCCGAGAGTAGCTGATTTGTTGATTCATGATGAGTAGAAATCAACGAGGTTGTCCCCTGCTTGATGTAAATAAATATGTACCTATATAGAGAGATCTGGTCACATTATAAACTAAACATAACTAATAGTTTGTTATGTGAACAGGTGACTCATACACCAAAACCAAAACCCCCAGTCGGGTGAAAAATAACAGATAAAATATTTATAATTAAAAAGTCTGTTGTTGGAGGTCAAACCTTAGAAACTATAATATCTAACAAATAAATTATATTTATTATATAATTATACTCGTTATATAGCTATATATATCTATAGGTAGCACATATGTTTATTTAGATCAAGCAGACGACAACCTGATCTCTCTTTATAATATTTTTCAATAATTTCACATGACTTTAGCCCAACTTGTTTAATGAAGTTTTAGAAAATTCCCGTCAAGTGAATAATTTTTAATTTTTTATAATGTCAAATTATGAATAAAATCAGATTTTTATCCACTTTATCTCAATTTAAATCAGTGACAGATCATTTGGCAATTTCGTGAATTAAATTGACATTTTTTTGAAAGAAGAAGACGTTTATAAAGAAATGGAATGGTTTAATGGCTAGTGAAGCGGATAATGAAACGACCATTATCAGATAAATGAATGAAGGACAGTAGAGAGGGCTGCGTCCCCTCACCAGCAGGGGTGTTTTATAGCTGAAGATAAACTTGGCAATGAAATTTCTATGACACAAAGATGAAGAGGTTTAATTGGCAAATAAATAAACTAATTAATACAATAGAAATAAACAAATGAGAGTGGATTTTAATGGAAATCGTAGATTTTATTTATTTATTGTTTTTCATAACATTCATTAGACTTGAAACTTTCTATAAATGATCATTAAAAAACAACGCAAAGACTATAAAAATGTCTTACTCAAAAACAATTAAATATATCGAAATTATTTAGGTTTCAGATTTTAACTTGTCTATTTGAAATGTGTTTGTCTTAACTTTATCCGCATAACATAACTAAGATCTAAGGGCTAAAACAGTGATTCTTATCTTAAACTTTGGGTCGCATATTGGGTCGAGTAACTGAATTTCGGGGTCGCGAAAAATAGGGTAACTGTCGTATCACAATGAATCAATTATAATTTTTTTTTAATTTATTTAATGTCTCTGGGAACAAAGCCCATTTAGACAGCACATAAGTAAAGTGTTAGTAGGGTTAGTGAGGGAGCCGAGTTTTTAGCCGGTGGAAATTTTTATTTGCCAGCCAGGATCGAACCCCAGCCTTCCGATCCAACATCGTCATAATCGATCGATGCCGAATCGGGGCCAGCGCGTTAGCCGGCTCGGCTAACCCGACTCCCCAATCAATTATAATACACAGTGGTCAAAAATTAATTCAAAAAAATTAAAATCTTGGGAATTCTAGGTACTTATGCCTGTCATTGAATTTCCAATAATTTGTGAA
The DNA here is from genome assembly GCA_024734495.1 of Forficula auricularia. Lineage (NCBI taxonomy): Eukaryota > Metazoa > Arthropoda > Insecta > Dermaptera > Forficulidae > Forficula > Forficula auricularia. The sequence goes on from JALMQS010000099.1 coordinate 18,803,736, forward strand.
GATTATTGTGTGGTCATTTTGTATTAGATAGCTATTTAATATATGAAGCGACCTTCTCAGCATCAGCGATTATTAAATCAAAATACAGCCCAAATTTAAAAAATGGGATTTTGTCAGGGAAAAGGGCCCTTATCTTCCTGGTCAAAATCGAGCTAATGTCATCTCCTGTTTCTAGAGAAACATCTGAACAAAAGGCTTTTCGTCCCGCCTAAAAATTCCAAAAATTGACTTGAAGTTATCAATTTTTGAATATTGAGAAGGAAAAATAAAGTTTTAAGTTATAGCCGTTTAAATTTTGACAATTTTTAAGCAGTCAAAATAGGGCATTTCTTCCATTTTTACCCTCACTATTATCCTATTCCGAATGAAAATTTGCTGCCGAATTCAAATACGATATGTAATCAAAAATTATACCTACATTTAACTCACATTTTTGCCATTTCTGGCCCTTTCTCTGACACCATCACAATCAATTGTTGAAGATACTCTAAGTCAGGGCTGTCCAACCTGCGGGTCGCATGCGGCTCAGCGCTGCAATGAATGGGGCTCGACATAAAATCATAAACTTTCTTAAAACATTGAGATTTATAAGTATCGTAGGTACTTACTGGAAAATGTATCTGCTACGATTTGCCCAGATAATTTTTTTTTCTCTAAAATAAGAAATCGGAAATCTACTGAAAAGTTTTCAAAAAATAAAAGTGCTAATTTTAAATTTTGAACTAGATTTCAAGATTTGCGAAAAAATAATTATCATTTTGGTCTATTTTCGACTCCATTTTTATTAGATAGATAACATTTTTTACCTGCAAACTTTCTGATTAAATGTATAGAACTACAATTAGATATCGATCTGAAATAAAAATTTGTTAATTTAATTGAAAAGTTTTTGTTTTGCCGAGAGTAGCAGAGTTGTTGATTCACAAAGAGAAACAAAGAGGTTGTCCTCTGCTTGATGCAAATAAACATACTCACATATATATATCGAGATGATATATCTGTATATATATTATTTATTTGTTTGAGACTATAGTTTCGAAGACTTGGTCTTCATCATCAGTCTTTCTTCAATTATAAATATTTTTCATGGAGTCAATATCATATGGATATTGAAAACTTGGTGTTTGAAACTATAGTCTCAAACAAATAAATAATATATATACAGATATATCATCTCGATATATATATGTGAGTATGTTTATTTGCATCAAGCAGAGGACAACCTCTTTGTTTCTTTTTGTGGATTTATTAATTTCTCTTTATTAGAATTTTATAATAATTATCTATATTACTGACTTCACAATATTAATGATATACTTTGTAAGTACGTATGTATCTATTTACATATAGGAGGAGCTATTTTCAAGAATACAATTTGCGAAAAGTAAATTTAGAAGCTCACTATGAGGTAAAAAAATAATAAACTTATTATTTTTAAATATAATCTTTTTCTCGTATTTAGATTTTCTAAAATATTTATTATTTCATTAATTAAAACTTCTGATATTCTTAGTGATTTAAAACAAAAATTCTGAACAAATAGAAATCAAAGATTACCTATATGTTATGCCATTTTTACTTTGCCTTGGTGGATATAATTATGGTAAAATATATTAATTATATCTATTTTCAATAAAAGCCACTGATGGCTTTTATTATTTAAATTCTTCCAACTTGGCGATATATAATATATGTATCTTTTTTGATTAATAAAATGGGAAGAATTATCATATTTTTTTTTCAAATATGGCCCATGTAAGCCAAAATATTGAATACGCCTGATTTAGAACTTTTTACCTTTGCTTCCTATATTCAAAATATCTCACAAACGGCTAAAACTATTTTGTTAAAAAAAAAATTGACCGAATTTACCCCGTTTCGGTCTACAATAAAACCTCGTATAGTAAATATTTATATTTCTAAAGATATGAATTACCATATTTTGTCAAAATGTCTGTTAGTTTTGTTAAGGGAGAATGGTGTAGGTTCTTGGTGAAACATATTAATTAAAGTAAAAAAAATTTTTTGAAGAATGTTTTTTTGGAACTTTTTCAAATTTTTTTTTAAATATAAAATACTAGGTAGGTTTCACATAAATAAAAGAACGGATCCTTCTTTTGCACGACTCAATATATATTTCGGGGTATAAGCCCACCTTCAGGAGTTCACAAAGGACACTCTTTTATTTACGTGAAACCTACCTAGTATTTTATATTTAAATTTTTTTTGAAAAAGTTCCAAAAATACATTTTTCAAAAAATTTTCTTTTCTTTATGTCTGTTAGTGATTGTGTGGTTGGGTAGTGTAGATTTTTTATCAGTAATAGGTGGTCATAACAACTGTAGAACTGTATTTGACTTTGTAAATTTATGTTGGAATTTATTACAATAAGATCATTATTTGTTATTTTATTTATTAAATATTTATTTAACAGTTTATTCCTTTAAAATGTTGATTTTTAATTATTGAGGAAAAGTTAAGTGAAAATCACTTGACGCACACACTAGTTTCTTAAAAACTATTTCAAATCAATTGGGCATGTTTTGAATACGTTTTTATTTTTTCTGGAATTATTTATTTTCATTTCTGATATCTAATCAAGTAACAGGATTCTTTTCCCATTGCTCTTTTTTTTGCCAATTGAAATGCATTTATTTCATTCCGAATCGAGCAGCCAAACGGGCCAAGTGCTTAATAATATTACTAGTTGTCTTTCTAAGTATCGCGTTTTGTGTACTTTTGCTGACTATTGCATTGTGGAGAATTGTTCAAACCTTCATGTACAGAGACAAGGTAAACATTTAAATAAAATTCTTTAAATCTTTTGGATAAATTAGTGATTTCAAAAATAAAAAATAAAGACATATCTTATCTACATAACATATTTAAAATGGAATATAAATAAAAAGGAAAATTAATTTTTATTACAAATACAGACTGTTTATAAATATAAGTCACCTTTTTAACCGACTTCAAAAAAGGAAGAGGTTCTTAATTCGACTTATTTTTTTTTTTTTTTTGTGTCTTTGTTACCTGATACCTTCGCCAATTCTCAACCGATTTTGATGATTTTTTTTGCATTGGGTTCAGTATAGTTTCCGATTGGTCCAGTTTTTTTCATTGGTATTGGACCTTTTTTGTTATGTTTGTCCAGGCAGAACTTCTTTGTTTATAAACCGATTTTAATTTTTCTTTCTGTGTTTGGATCAGTATAGCTCCAAGATATTCAAGAAACCTAACTATTTATTTATTTTATGTATATTCAGGCATAACTTCTTTGTTTATAAACCGACTTTAATGATTATTTTTTATTGGAAAGAGGGTGCCTTAGGGGTAGTACCAAATTAATTTGGTCAAATTCTGATTAAATGATCAATGACCAAATAAAGTGAATCTCCAATTCTTATGAGCAAATAATCGAAATTATAATAAATAAAATCTATATTAAAAAAATCCTAAAACACTCATTTAAAACCCGCTAATGTTTCGAGAGAATTTCTATATTTATGGATTGAATTTTATTATCATTTTCTGATTCATTCGCCCGACGCTTTCTCTTACGAGATGCATGCAAGGTATTATATTAAGTGACTATTAATAACATCACTAAAAAGAGAAAAATAAAAATAATTTTTATAAAAAAAATATAACCGACTTCAAAAAAATTAAATGCAACAAATAAAATAATAAGAACTCAAAAATAAAATAAAATTCACTAAAAGGTATAAAATAATTATCTAATTTAGTTACAACTAAACGATGAAATATTTATATGAAATTACTTTTTGAAGTCGGTGCTAAACAAACTATATAAGCGAGCTTGCTCGCCAAACATACTAAGTAAGATTCGTCGAGTTCTATTCATAAAATGTATATTTTTGGCACCGACTTCAAAAAGTGATTTAATGTAAATATTTCGTCGTTTAGTTGTAACTAAATTAGATAATTATTTTAAACCTTTTAGTGCATTTTATTTGATTTTTGAGTTCTTATTATTTGATTTGTTGAATTTAATTTTTATGAAGTCGGATTTATTTTTATAAAATAAATTGGGGTAAGGGTGGAAAGGTTTTCAAAGAAAATCCAGTTAGTGCTAGAGAGCTGTCCTAGTAATCAATTTAAGTAATATATAAATTTTAAATAAATACTATTAAAAATTCATTTTTATTTTCTACAATACAATCATGTATAGTGAACATCTAAATTTTTATATTTTAAGATTGAAGAGGTTTTGAGTAATTTGTCAAAATCTCTGTTACCAAATTGTGTGTACGCTCCAGCTCAAAAATAAATGAAGGCGCCAAAATGAAATTTTATATTTATATTGACAGTATAGAGCAGGGCTGTCCAACCCGCGACCCAGCACCAGAACTGTAATGAATGCGACCCGACATAAAATTATAAATTTCCTTAAAAAATTGAGATTTTTATGTACTTACTGGAACGATTTGATCTGATATTTATTTATTTTTACCAACTTAATACTATTTGATTAAATTAAAGTGCTGATTATTTTCACATATTACTATGGATTTAGTTTTTTATAAATATCTTCAAAATAACTTGTTCATATATAATATTCTATTTAGGTAACTATTTAGCTAACCCCCTAAAAAAAGATTGTAGATATGTAATTGGTATTTGGCTCTTCGCACTCTGGCGACCAATATAGGAACTCACTCAGAGCCAACCATTAGCATTGTCAGTTCATTACAAAAAGAATAGTCATACCTGTTACAGGAACTAGACGAATATTTTATTTATCTTTATATATATATATAAAAGAATATATTATTATATTACTGATAGAAAGGGACATATATTCTATTCATCTTTCAGGTGAATATCTTTGTACATACTGTATATACTGATTTTATCTTATATTAATAAATAACATCTTTCAGATATTGAAACTTGAATCGTTTTTTGTCTTACCCTCGAATCCACTAACCACGAAGTTACAAATACATTTTTTTGTAAAAATACATTTTATCTTAACTTTATTCTTGTGAGCTCTAGTACTTTATTATTTAATTTATTAAATATAGCTCATAAAGTATTTAATCTCGGTATCAATTTTTTTTTTTTTTTATTATTAATATTTTAAACTATTATACTATGGATAAAGCTTAGAAATCGCTGTTGCCCCTTTATCTTATAATGTTTTGACATGTACTTCATTTATCTAAACGTAAATTTATCTCCTGCCAAGTACAGTACTATATCTGCGTCTACCCTTGCCAATAATGGCTGAGGAGATGCTAACCTACGTATGGTATTCTCGAACATTTTGACCATAAACAATTTCAATATAGAAAATTGTTTGTTTTTTAATAATTAATATCTAAATGCCGAAATCCAGAAGATCTAAGAAGGTTAGATTTTTAGATTGATGTTGGGCCTTATTTTAAAGGTGACGTCCAAAGCACACCCGTCCGCCCAATTTCTGCAATATTTGCAGAGAGTCTAACTTTAATTTTAAATTTTTCTCGATTTTATGAATTAAAAGATCATAGATTCTTTTAATAGATAGAATGGATTATTTGTAATTATATGACAGGTTCATCTCTCAGTGTAGTCAATTGGACCAGATTGCTAATTTTGTCACTCGGGTTCGATTCTCGAGGGAAAATAAAATAATCCATTCCATCTCGGATCTAGTAGATGACAACCTTTTATTAGAAATTTAAAGACAAGTTCTATCGTTAATTTGAACTCTTAACTGAAACTTTTGTATTCAATTTATTTCTTAATGCATATTTAGTCTATATTTCTATCAAATGAAATTGATAATTATTTCTTTACTCTGACTATAGGTATTTAAAAAGTTCTACTCGAAATAAAAGGGTTTTTCTAGAATAAACGAAATTAAAAATATTATTTTTTTTCGACTTAAACTTGTCTGGACTTGTCTTTTGACCCTTCAGCTTCTTTGTTGAGAGATAACAAAGGGGATTCTTCTATCAGTGGCCTTTTTTGGAAAATAAATTCTAAATTTGAAACGTTGCTTTACTGTCTTTTGCGGTCTTCATTATTTATTTATTTAATTTTCAATCGAAAAGTTTTTATTTTGCCGAGAGTAGCTGAGTTGTTGATTCATAAAGAGAAACAAAGAGGTTATCTTCTGCTTGATGCAAATAAACATTATATCAAATATATCTATTATATTATAGTTTTTAAGGAATTTGGTGTTGGTACTTGGTGAAACATTTTTTACCCAATAATTTTATATATATTATATATATGTGTGTATGTTTATTTGCATCAAGCAGAGAACAACCTCTTTGTTTCTCTTTATGTATTTAAGTGTCGTTGTTACACTCGTTACCCAGGTACTGCTTTAAAGCCTTTTGAGTCTCATTTGTTTTTGTTTATTTTTTTATTTATTTTATTATATTTATTTATTTATTCAGAAATACACGATATACATTCATATGTCGTGTTCTATAGAGTTGACAAGTCAACTGTGCATAGGACTGGATTTATATTTATTCAATTAAATTCAATAAAGTAATACAATATATGAAATATTATGCTGCATATTCTCACTGCCATTAATTCTAATTAAAGTTCATATTTAAACACATCACAAGGTGAATCACAACGAGCTGATCCATTTAAACAACTGTTTTTTCAAAGATTTCTTATTACAAGATAGATTTTTTGAATCATTTGGTACTTTATATTATAGTATTTAATTGTCATAATAAGCATTTTTTTGACTGATTGACTTATCAATCTTTGGCAGGGCAATTGATCTATATCTAGTCTGTTTATTTATTTTAAATTTATTTAATCGTTATTTTAATTTTAATTTCAACACTTTACATCCTGAATGTTGTCAATAGGGTTGGGTTCACTCCCTCGGGAATCCAACCTGAGAGTCAAAATTAGGTATCCGGCCCAAATGACTACCTATTAAGATGTTACATATTATGTATTGCGATAAAAATTTCAATTAAATATTTAATTATATTATAAATGGAATACTAGGTAGGTTTCACCATTAAAAGAAATATTGCTGATCAAGAGTTTATATTGATAATAATCAATCTAAAAACTCCTGAAGATGGGTTCGTCGCCCGAAATATATATTGAGTCTTGCTCATTAGCATTATTTCTTTAACTATTTAAGAATCCTACCTAGTAATCTATTTTTAATTATATTAAATATTAAATTAGTGAACGAAGAAAAGATTTTTTATTATAGACAAAAGGATCAGCCGGGATTCGAACCCTGGATCTTCGCATGTGAGCTGCGATGCCTTCATAAGAGCCTTAGTTCTTATATTCTTGGCCACTGATCCCCGAACTCAAGCTAATAGCTAATGTCTATATGAATTTGGAATTTCATTTTTATTTTAATCTTTAATCTCTTCCTCGGTCGTTTTTGCAGCTCTGTAGTGGCCGGACTATTATTAAACTATATTCAAACATCTCCCAATCGATCACAAGTCCAAAGGTCGAAAATAATTTTTCTTTGCCCCGGGCCTCAATCACAACGAGCCCGCGTTTGAATATAGTTTAATAATAGTCCGGCCACTACAGAGCTGCAAAAATGAACGAGGAAGAGATTAAAGATTAAATAAGAATGAAATTCCAAATTCATATAGGCATTAGGTATTAGCTTGAGTTCGGGGATCAGTGGCTAACAGGATAAGAGCTAAGGCTCTTATGAAGGCATCGCAGCGCATATGCGAATATCCCGGGTTCGAATCCCGGCTGATCCTTTTGTCTATAATAAAAAATCTTTTCTTCGTTCCCTAATTTAATATTTAATAAAATTAAAAATAGATTACTAGGTAGGATTCCTAAATATTTTAAAGAAATGATGCTAATGAGCAAGACTCAATATATATTTCGGGCGACGAACCCTGTCCTTTTGTCTATAATAAAAAATATTTTCTTCGTTCCCTAATTTAATTTAATTTATAATTGTCTTTCGACACGGCCTCGTTGTGATTGCGCCCCAGGGTAAAGAAAAAAATTATTTTCGACCTTTGGGTTTGTGATTGATTGGGAGGCGTTTGAATATTTATTAAATATGTTTCACCTCGAACCAACACCATTCTCCCTGAACAAAATTTATTCTTCTTTTGTAAAATGTCGCTGTCTAGTGCTCCTGATATTGCTTGGAACTTAGGAAAATTCAAAAACTATAAAATACAAATTTTACCGTTATAGTCATTGATATAAAATATTGAAACCGATTTGTTGTTGAAAAATAATTAACATTATAATAAAATCAGCGCTTTTATTTATGAATACGCATTTAATTAATAGTTTGTTTAATTGCAGGTGAGTCTCTCGATTTCGATCCTGCTCTCGCTGACTGTGTTCTTCCTGCTTCTCGCTGAGATCATCCCGCCGACATCCTTAGTAGTTCCTCTACTCGGCAAATTTGTACTTTTCACAATGATCCTCGACACCTTCAGGTCAGTTTCTAATTTTTATCTTATTTTAAATTAGACCTTAGTGGATAACATTTTATTTAAGACTAAAACCAATAATTTTCAGACATGGTTTTATTAACGAAAGATTCCTGTTTTGGTTTGCTCTCTATCCCCTCCAAGATTGTCTGGATATTTTGGGGACACTTTGAAATATATGAAAAAATGGAATACTATGAAATGTTAATAAAAAAAAATAATAATTCACCTGCAAATAGCTTTTATCTTTATAGGTATCTATAATAAAGCAAATGTTACTTGACCACCAGAGTATGGTTTAGTATTGTAATTGTGAATGAAAAAAGAGTTTTTTCTTTTTTGTTTAGTTTTTTTCGAAATATATTAAAAACGACTCAACCGATTTTGAATAAAAAATTGAGCATTTTGGTCTACAAAAAAGTTCAAATGAGTGAATGTGGAAAAAATCATATTTTACGAGAAATTAATTATTTTGTCAAAATTTCTATTAGTACGTTAGTATAAATTTTGTGTACCCCTAGCTCAAAAATTAGTGTGAAATATCAAATCAAAATTCCTTTTCTAGTTTTTTTGTAGTGAGATTAAGTGCTAATTAGATTTTAGTTAAAATTGAACCCAAAATTAGGGGCTTCTTAAAAAATTAAAATGATAAAATTTTCAATTTAAAAACCAAGAAAAATGAAATTTACTACAAAAGGAACTTAAAAAAAAATACTAAATTTCTTTTGGAGACCAAAATGGGAGGGGGAGTTTAAAAAAACAAAACTATAAACAGAAGTCTTGGACTTTTTAATCGATTTGGACAAAGTTTCGCATATATATGCAACCTCTACGAGCTTATGAAAATGACTCACTATGTGAAATTGATAGTGATCCAAAAGAGTGAGAGAGAGAGATGCTTCAAAATAATCTAATATAATAAAATTTTAAATCAAAAAAATGGAAGAAGTGGAGTCTAATATTTAAAAGGAGATATTACTAATGGACTCAAAATTAAATTAATGATTATAAATTATTTTATTAAATATAACAGAGGGAGCAGGTGTATGTTAAACTTATGTCGAAGTCCACATCATTTTATTTTTGTATGTTTTTGAATTAAAATTTAACAATTGTTTTTTAAAGTTATCATATTAGAATTAAATTATATTCAAACACTTTTCAATTAATCATAGCGCCCAAATGTGGAGAAAAAAAATTCATCAGGTCCGGGGCCTAGTCTAAAGAAAAATATGGTTTAAATTATATGAGAGAATGAAGAAAATATATGTCTATATCTTTTTTTTTTAATGATAATGATGTGAGAAGGAGATAGACCAGAAGGTCCATCCCCTAAAGGCCTGTATGGGCTGGCCCCTCCATCGTGAAAAGAACAGAGCAGAAGGAAAAGAAGCCGGGATCACGAGCCAATCTCAGAAACTTAGATACAATTCAATATCCAATTTACTAAGGTTTTAGGGGCTTCGAGCAGTGGTAAATTCTCCGCGCGATAAATTCAGTTAAATTTATCTCCCACTTAATTTTTATTACCAGACCCTATACTTACAGAAAAAATGTCTGGGTATAGCCGGGAATCGAACCCGAGACCTCCGGGTTGCCAGTCAGTTACTCTGACCATTACACCACGGAGGCCGACATCTATATCTATACATAATAATCGGCTTGGGCGACGACGCAGAAGTGATTTTTTTTAATTTTGAAACCCACTAATAGTTCATGACAAATAAAATTTAGTAGCCCGCTGGCCAGCAAGATGCCTGCCAAAGGCGGGCTTCCCAGCTGGTATTCATCTATAATAGACAAAAAAGGACCGGCTAGAGTTCGAGACCGGTCCCTCGCATAATCGGCATGAAACTGTGACCAACGAGCTACCAGTCCCTAAAATTAAACCGATTCTTCTTCTTCTTCTTCTTAATAGACCTATTAGATCAAGAGCCCACGACGGCCAGACCTTCGTTATTTTATAAAAGCTGAAAGTTTTTCTGTGCATGTCCCCTATACAGGTAAGAACGACCAGCGACTATAGAGTTTGGGTTGTGGTTACTTTGGCAGGTAACAGGTAATAAAGGTGTATAAAATAGTACTTTAAATTCGTTAAAGTATAAAGCTCAATTTTTTATATTTTCTTCGGGATAACTTTAGAAATCTCGTCATCCATTGCCGGACACTTATGACTGTTGCTACCCCCTGCCAGACACCCCTAAACTTTAATAAATTATAATTATACTTTCGTTATAATATAAAAGATAAATTTTATATATGTTACTTGGCGACCTATAAAAAAATGTTACCTCAATAGGCGGACAGTTTTAATGGTTTTTACATAGATTTTTGACATTTCGGTTATTATTGATAACCATTGGTGAAGACATGGAGGAATCGACTTAAAATCAAAAATAACCATCGATTCTTATCTAATACTAGAGGAATAACCTTATTGCATTCCATTTTTGTTGTTTTGACTATTAATGACAACTTCTACTGAAAACGTGGAAGAATCGACTTAAAATCAAAAAGACTAAATTCTTTTATGGCAAACCACTCAAGCTTGAGTTTCTTAAAGTTTAGGGTGTCTGGCAGGTGGTAGCAACTGTCATAAGTGTCCGGCAATGGATGACGAGATTTCTAAAGTTATCCCGAAGAAAATATAAAGAAATTGAGCTTTATACTTTAACGAATTTAAAGTACTATTTTATACACCTTTATTACCTGTTACCTGCCAAAGTAACCACAACCCAAACTCTATAGTCGCTGGTCATTCTTACCTGTATAGGGGACATGCAGAGAAAAACTTTCAGCTTTTATAAAATAACGAAAGTCTGGCAGTCGTGGGCTCTTGTACTATATGGTCTGTTTATTCTAACTCGTCGTGCCAGCGTTTTTCAAGTCGACCTCTGCTTCTCTTGCCTGCTGGTTTATTCGTTAAAATTTTCTTGAGAATTCGGTCTTCACTCATTCTTTCCAAGTGTGTGTACCAATTTTGTCTTCTACATTTGACCCAGTCATCGATCTTTTGAATTCCACATTTTTCCCTGATGTCTTCACTTCTTTGTTTATCAAACAGCGATAGATCAACCGATTCTTAATTTATATATTTATGAAGATCCATTTCATTATTTTAAACCATCCTTTATTTATTTTCGAGGCTCTTTAGCAGCTAATTTATTATTACCACCTTCCAATTAATCATAGCACCCAAAGCTGAAAAATTGTTTATATTATTGTTTTCAATAAGAGCTGAGAGAAAATTGAATTTTTTGTTTTAAAATTTGCTTCCAAATATGTATATTAATTAAAAAATTCAAAGTCTGCTGGACCAGCCCAATTTGTTTAAAATCTAATCAGCTTTAAAAGTTACATCATATAAAGCCGTAAATCGATAAATCGACCATGGAAATAAATCGGTTGATCTGATTTTCTCTAAAAAATCGTCGAGCCAAATAATACATTTTTTCTTAATTATTCACATTCGACTGAAGTTGAGTTTTCTTAAAATCTAATTAGCTAGAAGTTACGAGAAGACAGACGGGCGTATTGAGAAAAACAAAGTCAACGAAATATCACAATCCAATTTCCAGATTTTTAATTAAAATATTAAAAAAAGAAAAAAGAAAAAAAGACAAACACAGAAGCCAATTATTTTTACGTCAATCCCGAGAGAAGAGCTCTCTGTTTACCAATAATTTAAGATCTTTTGACAAAGCCTCAAATTATAATAAAGCGGCTAAGTACGATCGAGATTATATACATATATATATATATATATATATATATATACGTATATAATTAATGAGAATTAAGAAATTTTCATTTACACCTAATTTAAATATTTTTAGCGGATTGACTAATAATTATTTCGTACTACCATATATTCTAAAAAAATCAGAAAATGTTTTTAATCTAATAGATCTGAGATGGAGTCGATTGTTTTTTAATTATTATGTCAGAACGGCTGTTTTTACCCCGAGAATTGAACCCGAATGCCAAAATTACCAATCCTGTGACGTGAATCCTTTTGATATGTAAACGCCTTAAATATTTCACTATAATATTTAAATTTTAATTTGTAAAATTTTGCGGTCTAGTGATTCCAATCTTAAACACATAGCCTCGCCATATAGTTTAAATAAAAGTGGTAAATTTTTGATTTACCTGCAAAATTCTAAGGGCATTGGAATTAGTTTTCCAAAATTAATATAAAAGTTTAAGTTGTCTATAAAATTATTTTTTAATTTTCTAATAAACTCATAAGAGATTGTCATCTATTAGATCCGAGGTAGAATTAATTATTTTTATACATATAAATTGCAGAAAGGTTGTTTATACTTTCTAGATAATCGAACCCGGGTGCCATAATTAGCAATCGTAATAATTATATATATAATTAAAAATAATTATTTCTATCTTGGGTCTAACAGAAAATTTAAAATGTAATTCTATCGGGAAATTGAACTTTTATATCATATTTCCTACAGTAATTGTTGATTTGTGAATTTGTGTCCTTGATTTAAAAATCTAAAATCGGATTAGGAGGTCATTACAAAAGCTGGGCAAAGGGGAAAAATATAATAAAAATATAATAAATAATTATTAATTGTCAAGTTATGGCTTCCCTGTCTATTCTAAAAACGAATTTTAATTTATTAAATAAATTGAAAACAATTAAATCTAAATTTTTAAAAGCTTATTATTACATATATTTAAATTTAGGACTGGTCTAACTGAAGAGCGTGCCAAGTCTTGAAAAAGTTTTCAATTTTTCCTCCAATCTCATTATAAAATTAATTGTTGCCAATTTTAAGTTAAAAAATATTAGAAAGCACAAAACCTAATTTTATAATAAAAAAATAAAAAATACAAACATTTTTGCACCAGGACAAACTTTCTTCAAAAATGTTCTGTACTATTCTCGAGTTGTAATATTGAGTAGTGGAATCCAGAAACAGTAGCTTGTAAATAATTTTTCTGCTTGTTTCTGACATTTTGAAATATATATAGGCAAAAAATGACGATTAGCGTTTCGAGCAAAATGTATCCGTCCAATCCAAAATTTTAGGTGTATTTATGATCTTTTTCTTTTGGTACTAGAAAGCCCCAAGGACTAAAATATTTAATAGAGAAAGCTAGTGTTTTGTGTCTATTATTTTTATTTCACGTCAAAAGGGTCGTATTATATCAGTCGATGTAAAAGATAGTTTCATAATTTTTTTTTAGAAAGTCAATTGAAATTGTTTATGGGTCTTTCCACTCCAAATCGGACGGTTTGAAAAAATTTCATTTATGATTTCCTTCATTTTTGACATTTTTTACTATCCACCAAAAAACTCTTCATGGTAAATTTTGAAATTTCTTTGATCACCGGTTTAAAAGATATCGAATTTCGTTTTTTCGCTCATAACTTCTTCAAAAATGGTCCAAATTTTTATTTTTAGAAAAAAAATACAAAAAATTATTTAAAGTGTTTTTATTTGCAATTTTTGAGTTTGAAAATTTTAATCTTGTTTTTGAAACTGTATGTACTCTTCAATGTTTTTGATAATTTTTTTATTTTAAACTTCTATTGATTCTACAAATTTTAAGACCGGGTTGATTGTGGTCCTATGATAATTACCTACTATTTTTTTCGATTTTCGATTTTTGATTTTGAATTTCTTTCAACAAACTAAAATACTAATTATTTATTTTAAACAGCTGTTAATGGTAAAAATCAATTCAAAATAACTAAAAAAAGAGAACTCAATACCAAAAAGTGGTTTTAATAGCGAAAATTTTTTTTTCAAAATTTTCAAAAATAGAAACTATCATAAAACAATCAATCAATCTGATATAAAATTTGTAGAATCAATAGAACTTTAAAATTATCAAAAAAATTGAACAGTACTTACAAAATTTAAAAAACAAGTTTAAAATTTTCAAACTCAAAAATCGCAAATAAGAACACTTTAAATAATCTTTTTGTATTTTTTTTTCTAAAAAGTATGTAAAAAAAAAATTGAATTTGGACCATTTTTGAAGAAGTTATGAGCGAAAAACCGAAATTTAAATCGGTTTTTAAAAAAATTTCAAAATTTACCAGTAAGAGTTTTTTGATGGGTACTAAAAAATATTAAAAAATGAAGGAAATCAAAAATTAAAATTTTTCAAACCGTCCGATTTGGAATTGGAATCCTCATATAAGAAACCTTCTTACTTAAGTCTTTTATTTTTAGAAAAGAAATATTAATAATAATAAGCCTTATCACTTTCTGAAGATACATGCATACAAGAGTTTTAAGTATACTAGAATGTAAACTCATTTAATATTTATCGATAAGAGTCAAGAAAAAATAAAGGCCTGCAGAAGCAAATTGGATGTATTTGAATAATATATTAAGATCTTTTGAAATATACATTTCTTCCTACTTTTATGATTTTTGAATTTCTCTATTTGATTGACTTCTTATATTTCTTTAGATATTCGAAAGCATTTATTTGCATAATCGAGTTCTAGATAGAATACTGTCAGAGGCGGGTGTTATTATAGAACTCTAGTGAATATTGTATATATCTATCTGTATGCCAATGAGATTGTGCTAAGATTTCAATTGTAGTCTATTTTTTATATCATCGGGCTATATCTCACTGGGATTGATTGATAAATCTTAGCAAGTTGAAATCCTATAATTGAAAATTGAAAAGTTTTTGTTTTGCCGAGAGTAGTAGAGTTGTTGATTCACAAAGAGAAACAAAGAGGTTGTCCTCTGCTTGATGCAAATAAACATACACACATATATGATGATGATATCTGTATATATATATATATATATATATATATATATATATATTATTTATTTGTTTGAGACTATAGTTTCGAAGACTTGGTCTTCATCATCAGTCTTTTAATTATAAATATTGTTTTTCATGGAGTCAATACCGTATGGATATTGAACATTTTTTGATGTTTTCTTAGCTGGTAGCCAGTTAGAATTAAAGTCATCCTTGGGTTCACACTCATATTTAAACACATGTATCCCTTTTCTTTGTGACAAAGGACAGACTGACAATGGAAAAGGGGGTGCTGCCATTGACCCCGTGAAAAACAATATTTATAATTAAAAAAGACTGATGATAAAGACCAAGTCTTCAAAACTATAGTCCCAAACAAATAAATAATATATATATATATATATATACAGATATATCATTTCGATATATATATGCGTGTATGTTTATTTGCATCAAGCAGAGGACAACCTCTTTGTTTCTCTTTGTGAAATCCTATATCTTCACTGAGGATTTCAACGGATAAACATACCCTTTAAATCACAAGGGGGTATAATAATTGGCTGCCTAGGTCAAATTTTTCGCATCATGCTAATGTCCATGCCTTAAAAAAACATAAGTATAATATGAAATTGAAAAAAAGCTGGTCAAGTGCGAGTCACCGTCATACCCAAGATTGCGTACAATGTAAAATATCTTCCAAAATTCTTTAAATATCAAATTCTCTATTATTTGTCGGTGATAAATAGAGAATTAGAGTATCCGTGAATTTTTTTCATCAGCCAATTCTAGTCGCCGCTCCGTTAGGTACAATAATCATTTAAGTTTTATACTGGGCGGATAATCCGCCACGGAAAAAACGCCTCTCTCCAACCGAATCTTAAAGGCAACTGACGAATTCAGCCCTAAACACTGTTGAAATTTCCTCCCTGTATGAACAGTCCTGGCTACTTGCCAAAGGTTCCACTCTCCAAGAGCAGAGATTTTGGTCGGATAGGTTCCAGTTTGCACAGCCTCATTTAAAGCCATTGGTTGCACACAAAGGCGGGAATTCCGCCTCTTCTAAATTACCATAAAACTAAGAATGGCCACTTTGAGACTCACACTCTCTGTCATTTTAAAGTTGAATAAATTAAAAAAAAATTTAGCTTCATAATAATTGAAAAAGTCTTTACAAGAATATCTCAGTCCCCGCCCCATAATAAAAAATATTGTGTTATTATTTACCCCACAAAACTTCGGTTTGAGTTTACACGGGAGTGAATATCGCCTTAATCATGATAATTTTAATCTTCGCCTAAAATACAAGAATTCTCACTAAATCTAAGGGAAGGCAATGGAAAGCCACCCCTGTGAAAAATATCCTCTCTATTGTAATTGCCTACGCTCTGAATTGACGAGTATGGAGCTTCAAGAACGAAAAATATACATAACTTGTAAATTTTTAACTAATAGACTAATGAATATGGTTCAAAAAAGTAAAAAATATATCTTTTTGAATTATTATATTGCGCTTTTAAGGCGTTTTTATGATAAAAGAATAAACACAAGAGGTGTTTTTGTCAATTTCACATTATTAATAAAATTAAAAATAGATTACTAGTTAGGTTTCGCAAATAAAAGGATTATTGTTTGCGAGCAAGATTCAATATATTCTGCCGAGGGGTGAACCGCGATTGGAATTAGGTGTACACGTCTTTTGGAATTCATTAGATAATGCCCCTTCATTTATTGTCTTCTATTTGGAAATGAAAGTGGAAGTGGAAGTAGGTTTACACGATATTAGGTCGCGGTTCACCCCTCATATTTCGCGGAAGACGAGTCCATCTTTCAGAAATTCACATTAATAAATTATACCGATATATAGGTACTATGTTGAGTCTTGCTCCTACACACCATTTCTTTTATTTATGATACCTACCTAGTACTCTATATTTGATTTTATTAAATACGTGTCACTTTGAACCTGAGATAAAAAAAATAATAATAAAATAATTAATACTCTCTCTACTTTATAGGTATAGGTACCTACTTATAAATATCAATGTTATATTAAAATGAAGAAATTATAGTAATTAAATCTAATAATAAATTTTTTAATACTTTCTTAGGTAGGTATATTTAATTTACTAGAATATCTCTGCTCTATGTGGATTCTCTCTGTTCACTTCCCCCACTACCGTTTGAAAAATTAGTGGAGAGCGTTCCGAGTAATGAAAAAGTTCTCGCTTTTTCCTCTAATTCATTAATTCTATTATTGGTTTAAATTGATCAAATTAATGTAAAGTATTTTATACAAGATCTTGACTAAATTGTATTTATTTCTATTTAATATGTTAAGAGTATTATGTAAATGGGGAATGTTAAATTTGTAATTAATCTCTTTTTAACAAATGTAGAATTGGTGTTTTATTTTTTAATCTACTCCCCCCCCCCCCCACTCATTGAGAAGATTCATGTTACTAAAAGGGATATTGCCATAGGGGGAGAGTTTATTGGTTTAATACGATTAAATCGGTTCTGTTGGACTGATCCACTGGAAAACGATTGGCTCCAAGCACATTCTTGTTGAGATAATCTCTCGTATTTGGATTCTGGTTAAATTAATTATAGTTTTTGAATTTATTAGGTTGTCATTCCAGCTATTAATATGTTCACATTTTTAGACTATATTTGGTAATTTAAAAAAAAAGTATTTTCTTTTAAAGAGACGGACTGGTAGGATTTCAATGGGAAATTAATTTAAAATTTCGAATAAAAGAAATTCATTGGAAAGTTACTTTCACCCTCTTAAAAATCGACGTTTCAAGGAGGGTCTTTCTTATTTCATCAGGGTTTAATTGGGTAAACGAAGGAAATATACAGGAAACTTCCTTCTTCTCTCCTTGAATTGTTGTGCTTGAATTTTGTCGTTTCTTGCTAAATTTACCAATTTAATTTTTTTGTCTATCTTCTTTAAGTAAAAGTTGGCGTTTAAGTTCCTTTAAATTTGCCCCTATTACGTCTGAGGATGTGGAGCGCGCTCTTTTTCATCGTATAAATCAATTTTAAGTGACCGTAGACATAATAACCTGAAGATAATTTAGAATAAAAGCTTGTAAAAATATTTGTAAACATAAATTATTTACAATTACAATCAAATTTTAATTATTTTTGAGATCCTTTGTTAATTATTGCTTTTTTTTTTAAACGGCCTTCGGAACATTTTGGACATTGAGTGTGTGTGTGTGTGTGTGTGTTGAAGTGTGTGTAAGTTAATGAAGGAATCAGATTATAGCCGGTCAAATATTTGCAAATAAAAGCAATACAATACAATCGTGTCCGTTAAATAAAATTATCTCAACAATATAGTTCCGGAGACATTAAATTTCAAAAATAGCGTTTTTCAGACTCTTATACATTGCACTATACGGGATATCGGAAAATTTACATACATATTTTTTTTACCATTTTATAAAAAAAACTAAACTAACATTTTAAACAATAACCAATACATATTTTAAGACAATTTTGATTCATAGTTACAATACAGTTTCTGAGATAATAATGAAAAATGTATAAAAAAATTTACACTAAAAACAATTTGGCAACAGCGCATTTATTTAACCAGCGAAAGATGTATAAAGCGCGCATGCGATAGATTTTTTCAAAATTATAATTTTAATAAGGTGTAACCTAGGTGTTGATTACATTTGTTAAAAAATAACAAAACGATTTTTATAGAAATTTAAAATGTATTTTATCTGTCATTTTAATATAAAAATATTCAATCTCTTACAGTATTGCCAGATTTGTCAAACGAGCACGGGATTACATAAACAGCAAAAAAGTTTTGGGCTTATGAATTATGAATCCTTATAGTCTGTTCTATATACTCTAGCATTAACTTTTTCCTAGTTTTGTCGCGAAACAACTACCTTAAAGGAAAAAGTATAAGTTCGGCACTAGCTAAGACCCTTGTTGAAAACCACTGATTTAGATTAATGAAATTAATTCTCGTTACAAGATCTTACACGATTCTCTCTCTATTTCTTCCTGGTAAACTAGACAAGATTTGGTTCTAGATCTCATTTTGATATATTTCTCAGGAAATGTAAATCCTCTTTCTCTCCCCGAGAACTTTAGTTCCCTCATCTCTTGTTATGTCATGCCAGCTGCAAGTTAAGCCATTTCTCGTGACGGTCAATAAGCATTGAGAGAGCAGCAGGCAAATTAACTTACCACCAAGAACCGCATTCACTCCACTACAGACAGACAGACTCCTTCCCTCAATGTCAAACATCTTCAACAGCCACCCACCTGGAATTATTATTATTACTATTATTGGCCATCTCAAGTTGCTTCAAGGAATTGTATTAAATTATCATAAGGGCACATTTCACATACCATAGCTTTTTACTTCCGAGTAGAGTTCAGATTCAGAATTGTTTTATTATTTATAAAGAGAAATCACTGAGGTTTTCATCTGATTGATACAAATAAACATATACCTACTAGGGTGGTCCTTATTTTGGGTATTTTCGAATTTTTACTCTCGCAGGGGCTCATATGGTTCGAAATAAATAAAAAAAATATTTTCAAAGTTTCAAGTCCCTATCTCAATTTTAACCCGTGCCTCAGAGCGATGCAAGTTTCCCATCTAAATAACATGGGGTTTTTGGCATTGAACGATCAATTTTTTATTCGGGCCAAAGCAATGGTTTAAAAATTTTGAAACTCTGTAGATTTTATCCTTATAATAGTAGCTACCCTTCAGAATTCTTACAGATTTGTAGCTATTATAATTTTGGAGTCTATAACTTACTAACACTAAGATATGGCAGTATTTTTATCTAGCTGTAACTCCAAAATTATAATAACTAAAAATCTGAAAAAACTCTGAAGGATAGCTACTATTATAAGGGTAAAGTTTACAGAGATTCAAATTTTTAGAAATGTTACTTTGGCCGGAATAAAAAATTGATCGTTTAATGCCAAAAACCCCATGTTATTTAGATGGGAAACTTGCATCGCTCTGAGGCACGGGTTAAAATTGAGATAGGGACTTGAAACTTGGGAGATATTTTTTTTTATTTATTTCGAACCATATGAGCCTCTGCCAGCGCAAAAATTCGAAAATACTTAAAATAGGGGCCACCTAATACCCTACATACGAGGATTGAACCGCGACCTTATATCGTGTACACTTACTTCCACTTCCACTTTTATTTCCAAGTAGAAGACAATAGATGAAGGGGCATTATCTAATGAATTCCAAAATAATTCCACATAATTGCAAAGTTTACATCTAATTCCAATCGCGGTTCACCACTCGCCTATATATATAAAGAAAAATATATATTTATAGAAATATATAATTAAATAGAAACCTATATAAAAAGCAATCTTCAAACATTAATTACAATTATTTTGATTAGTTATGTCCATCGATTAAATGATTAAAAAAGTTGGTATCGGGAAATAAGAACTATATTTTAATGCAAATAATTTTTATTTTATTGCCAACTTATCATCAGCTTTGTTGACTTCTTCAGGGCTCTAAAAAGTGATAAGGCCTCAATTAATACAGATTATAACATTTTCACACCATAATTTTTATAAAAAAAACCGACTTCAAAAAATTAAATGCAACAATATAAATAATAATAACCTTTTGAAGTCGGTGATAAACAAATTATTTAAGCTAACATTTCCGCCAAACGTACTATGTAAGATGCGTCGAATGCGATTCATAAAATATATATGTTTGTATATGTATTTTATCTGTCATTATTATATAAAAATATTCAATCTCTCACAGTAGTTGCCAAATTTGTCAAACGAGCACGGGATTGGCTAGAATTGGTACATAAACAGCAAAAAGTTTTGGGCTTATGAACTATGAATCCTTATTGTCTGTTCTATATACTCGAGCATTAACTTTTTCCTAGTATTGTCGCGAAACAACTACCTTAACAAATTAGTTTCCATATATGTAATATTTAAATTTTATTGAGAATTTTATTAAATCAATTATTATTAAAGATTTTATACCCCTAGTAGCACAATGTTTCAAACTATATAGTAACTATATAGTGCCTATATAGATTCTCAAAAAATCTATATAGGGGCAATATAGTTACTATATAGTTTGAAACATTGTGCTAGAACATATGGTCGGACATAAAATTACGAAAATTGTATTTCGCGATTTATTCTATTATTTTTTTTTAAATTTTATTTTTACTTTGTTATTTTGCAATTTTATTTTCTTGTTAAATAAATTTAACCTCAAAAGAAAAAAAATGAAAAACATTCAGAAAAAGATAAACGAAAAAGATTTCTATTTAAAAAGCAATAGAGATAGAAATCAGAAACGAGAGAGACAAGTTGAAGAGAGAAGTTAATTGCCATGAGGAAAGCAATTTAATTGAGAGTAGAAACATTTCGCTATTATCTGAAGTCGTCTTAACCACCACCTCCGAAGACCCTCTTGTACATCTTCTTCTTCTTTGGCCCCCACCCTCAAAGCTTTCGCTCACAACCACCCACACAACTTCTTTTTTTCCATTAGTCCTCATTTCGTCATTCGTTCTGCCCTATGACGTTTAATCTAATATCAAACTAAATTCAATTATTTCATTTAAAATGAAGAAAGATAAAAATGAAAGAAAGATGTTGGCAATAAATTATAAAAAGAAGAGAAATGTTATAAATTTAGTAAAACGACGTTTTTTTTATCTTGTATGATTAATTCATTCTTCAAAAAGATTAACATTTAACGTATTTCTGCATGATTGATGAAAATTGGATTTTAATTCATGTACAGGAGTATGTCTGATTCAGAAGCTTAGCCATGGGGGAGGGGTGTCAGAGACCCTCCCTCAGCAGGCGAGGGCTCATAGGATGAGTAACGGCAACGACAAACCGTTTCTTATTGCAAACTAACCGTAATTAAATATATTTCATATGCTTAAATCAAGAATTATGTTCTTTATTAATTTCTTGAAGTACCTTTTTTAGTCCAGTTAAATCTCTAAAAGGACCCCTTTTTTGGGGGGTAGTTTTGATTTCTTGATCTTATATGTTTTGTGGTGTGCCGAATCTGAGGTTTGCTAACAAAATTTCGTAACGGAACATTGTCAAAAATGGCAAAAAATGTAGAAAATCTCATTTTTTTGAAATTTGGTTTTTTACAACATTACACGAAAATTAACAACTTTACGTAAATACCCTTCCTTTTCAAATTAAAGTTCATAAAATTTCTACACAAATCGGAAAAAGTGCGAGTTTTCGGAATTTGCGGAAACAGAAAAAGTAGGCAAATTTTCAACTAGCTCTTGAGACTGAACGGTTGGTCGGAGAAAAAAACCAAAAATAATTAAATTTGTAGGAAATTTTATGAAATTTCATTTTGAATAGTAAGGTTATTCACCAAAAGTTGATAGTTTTTTTTTCGAGTTATGAACAAAAAACCGCCAAAAATGAGATTTTTTACCTTTTTTGGCATTTTGACAATGTTCCGTCAAGAAATTTTGTTAGCAAACCTCAGTTTCGGATTCAGCACACCCAAAAACATGAGAGTCGAAGAAATTACAATATCCCCAAAACTAATTGTCAGGTAAAAACACAATTTAACTGGACTATTTGTTTTAATAAAAAAATTCTCACTAATATTTTTACTTTGTGGATTGGCCCCCCCCTCCCGCGGGAATTTTCTGGCCACGTCACTGGTCTGACCCTATACTTTTTTAACCCTTCGGCAGGTCTCTTGCTGTCCTGGGCCCACTTTTCTCAAAAACTTTTCTCAACAAGCATTTAAAACTAAATTAAAG